>APFE030572145.1:139566-247235 GCA_000404065.3 Pinus taeda
TAGTGATCTCCTGCAAGGTCCTCAAGGCTCCATGATACATATGTCCCATCCTGCGGTGCCAAATCTCACACAGCTCAGAACTGCTAGCTCTGCTGTCGGTACTACTGCTCAGTGCCAAAAGGGGTTGGAATGCAAACTTGTACACCTTTGCATGGCGTACACCTATCACTCTAACTGAATCAGCTGGAGTGCCCCTAGTATACATCAACACCTGTCCTCCCCTTAACAGTATCTCATATCCTCTGTCCTCCAACGCTGAGACAGATATGAGGTTCTTCCTCATCCCTGGCACATAAAGAACATCTGACACCTTCAAGGGAGGTTTGAACTCCCTCTGAAATGTCAGTGTCCCCACACCGACTGCTCTAACAACTCTGTCATCACCGAGTACTACCTCTATATCAATGTCACTCTCTGAAATCTCTGAGAAGTACTCACGGACTCCTGTCATGTGACGTGAAGCCCCACTGTCCACATACCAAATACCCGAAGATGCTCCGCTAATCGAGGAAAAAGCATGCTCCCTCTGAACCTATGTGGCAAGTGATCCTGCACTAGAGGACTCACACGCAGTGAACCCAAACTCCCAGTCAAAATGATCTGCAAAGTCCTCAACTTCTATTGAAGCTGCCACGCTCTGGTTTTTCCCCTTCTTCTTCTTCTTCTCCGGACACACAAGTGCATAGTGTCCCATCTTTTGACAATTCCAAAACTTCACCTTGGAATAGTTCTTCTGTGCGTTACCCTGTTTACTTTTACCTTTTCCTTTGCCCCCACCATTGCTTGTGGATGCCTGCTTCTTCCCTTTGCCTTCCTTTCTTGCCTCCTGCCAATAGTGCTACATCCTCATCCTGCTCAACTGGCTTGGCTGCCCCAAGCTGACCTTTCCTGATCTCTGTCTGAATGCAATCATCCCAAAACCTCTCCCATGTGGGAAGGGTCTCACGTGTAGAAACCCCATCAACAAAGTTCATCCATGAACGGGGGAGGCCATTCACTGCAATCCGCACCAACTCAGTGGGTGGAAGACCTCTCCAACCGCTGCCAATTCATCTCTCACATTAGTAATCTTTGTGAGATATCCAACTGCACTATCATTACCCATCTTAATGGTCTTCAGCTTCTCCTTCAGAACCATTTTCCGGTTCTCATTGGTACTCTGGTAGAGATTGGTCAATGTTGTCCACATCTCATGGGCATTTCTCTTTCCTCTCACATGAGGAATGCAATGGTTTTTGACTCCGTCTAGAATCAATCACTTACCCTTGTTGTTCTTTTTATTATAATCAGCCAACTGAGTAGCATCAGTAGGCACAACAACAGGGTTTTGTGTGGTATGCACCATAATGTCCCAGACTTCTGCCTCCTCAAAGATACTCTGCATTCTCTCCTTCCAAACGCTGTAATTGTTATGCCCATCCAACATATCCTCTACCCTTAATCCCAATGATATCCTGTTGTCCTAACACTGAAAAATAGCACTGCTGTAGTAAGGATAAAACTGTTGTTTGTGAAAAATCAGCTTGCTGGAATTTTCTGAGTGAAAAATTAGCAGGCTGTAATTTTCCTCCTCGCTGTGCCAAACTGCACTTCAACACTTAAGCTTTGATACCATGTAAAAATTTCTGATTTTCCACCCCGGTTTTCAGTTTCACCTTATTTCTCCAAAATAGTTAAATGCCCTTTCCCATATCCATACATTCAACAACTGGAAAATAAATTTTGCTGAAAACACAAATTTTGGAAATATTACAGAATGCTGGAAAATGCAGAAATAAAATTCAGCACATACAAACAGCCATTCAACACATTTAAACACAGTGATTTTTGGTTAAGGTGACCTTGGAAAAACTCCCTACAACTCTTGGGAAAACTAGTTCGAAAGCTCCTTATTTCTGGAAAATGCTTTTTACAGTGAGAGAAATATTCAGCAAAAAATCAGCAAGCAAACTTTTACAACTTATCTCGTTTTCCGTGCCTCACAGCCAATTGGAAAAACTTGCAAACAACAAAACAGAACAACGATAAATGCTATACGGCCTCCTCGATTTTTGTGCCCAAATTTCAGCCTTAAATGGTGCTGTACGGACTGCTTAGAAAAGCGTGCAAGCTGCCATAAATGTTGTTGTACGGTTTCCTCGATTTCTATGCAGAAAAAACAGCAGTACAACTGTACGATTCTGCCTAGAAATGCGTGCCAAGGTACAACCACTTGCTGTACGGATTTTTGCTCGATTTTTGTGCACTTGCTGTATGGATTTCTAGAAAATCGTGCCCAATATCTCGCTTTCACTGTGTGCTAACTTAGTTGTACGGACTTGCTAAAATGCTGCCTTGGAATGTGTGCCAAGCTGCTGCCTCCTTCTCCTTCCTGTCCAGAAATCTCCCTTGCTCTCTTGCTCTCCTTCTCTCAATCTGCTCATGAAAGAGTGAATGACCTTTTCCTCATTTCCCTCCTTTAATCTAACCCTAAGTGACTTTTGGGAATCCCTAAATCCAATGGCTGAAATAGATTGAAATCTAGGGCTGAGAGTAAATGCTCATTTAAATCTCACTTTCTATTTTTTAATTCACCCCACTTTAATAAAGACCCACTTAGTCATTTATTTCCAAAGTCACTTTTCCTTTCTAATTTTACATTGACTTTATTAAAGTCACTTTAAAATTAGACTTTAATAACTTTATCACTAAAGTCACTTTTAAATTAGATTTGACTTTATAAAATTATAAAGTCACTTTAGGAGAAAAATTAAATTATTTTGGACACTTTTCCCTAGGCCAAAGATCAAAGCCTCAGGGAACCACCTGTCCTCCGGTACCAAATTTCAACAGTCATAAGATCTAACTAGGGCCATGGCTTCTAGAATCTCAAGCTTCTTTCCAAAAGTAGGACCCTCACCGTTATCCAAATCCTGAAAGATCTCTACTATTAGTCTGAAAATTCTCCTTATTATGCCATCACTGTAAGGAGCTATAGGTGTGGTTAGCACTATGATATCGCTGAGACATGAGGCAACTGAAATTGTGACCCCTTCACAAGGGTACTCCAAGAACTTGTTTTGTATTAGGGCTAGCATAGCTCGTTTTAGGGCCCAAATTAGTTTCTTCCCCTCTAACTGGTGTACTTTGGAAAGAAGTGCATCCAATTCTTCTAGTTTGAGAAGAGATTTCACTGTGACACTCATGTGTTTCAAATCTATCCCAAGATTAAAGATTTTGTCTCCCAACTCATGTTCTTTCTATGGTTGTTCTTGTTGTAGCACAGTGAGTATCCCCTTGGAAAGGGATCTGTTAATTTCTGCTGCAAATTTATTAAGGGATTTTATGAAGTTCTCATACATGTTTTTGTTCAGTGATAGCAAACACCTCAAGCTATTTTATGCATGACTTTGACTAACAAACTTTCCAACAAAATTTATCATTTAGCAATGTTATACAAGGCTGCCTCACTCCTTGAGACTATGACAATACTTTGACTTTTGAGGACTTAGTCATAAATAACAGATGAACAATAACAATACAGGGCAACTTTATAGCAATATATATAGACTTATTGTTCTAGCACAGTCAAAGCACTCTCTCTTACATTTGGCTAACATACAATTACACACTTTGTCCTTGACCATCGAAAAACCCTTACATGAAACTTATGACAATACCCTACTCATATCACATCACATTTCATCAAATCTTTGATTTGGCTCACACTTCACTAAGACACTTTACAATCAGCTATGAACCCTGTCCTCAACACATTTGATTTATTAAGTGCTCAGAAATACATATGCAAGGGTATTAATGTTGTTATAAACATAGAGGATAAAAAGTATGTAAGAACCCAAACTTGTGCTTAGATTTAGCTGAAACAAGAAACCTTCCCACATACGGTGAAGTGCCCAGAACACTGACGGATTTGATTTGAACATATTTTTCTGTTTAGGTTGCTACAAGTATATATATACATTAGCCTTTAGCTATTGACCAACAATTCAAACCAACAACTGATAAATTTTGCTTAGAAATGTCTAGTCTTTAGAATACATACAAACAACTCTAGATTAATGACTTGTCCTGCAATTCAACATGTTTTCTACCCAACGAATGCTACATGATATGCTCAACATATAACATATTCGGTCCTCAGAATGTGGCTCCCACTCGAAGAATAAAATCGACCTCCTTCATAAATGATTCCGGCAATTCAACAACAATGCTCTCAACTATACTATGGACAACAACATTTAAAGCTATACATGTGGATGAAATTTATGGATCCTAAACTTTATCAATGGCACAATACGCCCTGCCAACCCTTTTGCTCAGTCTCTATTCATTCTCTAGCAACCATCATATTCTACCAAAGACCTTTGATATAGGTGCACACCTTGTTCTCCAATGAGTATAATCTGGCTTGATGCACACGGAGTCAGTATGAACAATTCAACTCTTGTTGTCAACTCCTGTAGGCATGATGGGTCAAAAGTCAAACCTTCGTGATTGACTCCTCCATCTAGACATGTTGCAATAGGAAGGATGATTCGTAGCTGTTAGTGTTTGTAGCATCAGATGTGTTATAGCCACGAAATTTGGTGGAGAGGCTAGAATACATGAGATCTCCAAAACCTAAAAATCGTTTCTGGAAATTCGCCTAGAAGTGTCCTAATTAGATTATTAACCGTTTTTTAAATATTTCCTAAGTCTAAACTTAGGGAATATGGTTAATTAATTAGTATTAATTGAGATAAGGTGAGAATCATCTAGAAACTCACACAAATCGGTCCAAAGATGATCCTGGCCATTGATTAAGTTTTAATCTTTGTCGTTGGTGCTCCAACAGTGGATTATAAGAGGAGATCGATGTGGTGATGGAGAATACACCAGTGCCGATACTCAGTTGTCTAGGCAGTTCAATTTTCTCAGTAGCAGTAGCTCAACAAAGAAGATATAGCCAAAGGGTGAGTAGCAGGTGGAAGAGGAGGATAGAGCATTCCGGAAGGAAGGTTTCTAGTTCCCGGAAGAGGCAAAGGAAGGAAGGCCAAAATTCTCATAGGGCTAGCAAGGTAATTTCAAAGGCAGAAATTAGCTGTGGGGTGAGAGGAAATTATCACAATAATTTTACCAGCATTTTCCTTAGATTAGATTGCCAGTTGGGCATCTAAATTATTGTACTCGTAATTGTTGCTGAAGAATTATAATAAAACCATCATCTATTGCACTGGTTTTCCTGCATTGGGTTTTTCCGGGGACAATTGTCCAAAAATCACTACTTCAAAATTCTTGTGTGTGTGCTAAAATTTCTAAGTTTTCAGTATATTATTTTCTGTAGTATTCTTATGGTGAAAATTGCAGTTGTGATTTTATTCATTGTTTGTTGTAGCAAATAAACTTCATAATTAAACTTTTAGTTAGAAGAATAATTTCCAGTTGCTGCAATAGATAAAAATTTCACAGTAGCACATCTTTGAATTGACAATAGTTTGAAGGTTTAGCTCAACAATTAATAATTTGATTTTCTCCAGGAAGGGTGACTCAATCCTAACGAAATTCGCCTGTATTATGGAGCTCAACCCCCAACAATATTAGTACCTGCTATGCGACAAATCTTTGCACCTGTAACTAACTCGAATCCTCATGAAATCTTGGTGCAGGCATTTACGACCCAACTACTCAACAATCACTCTATCAAGGAATGCGACTCCCTTCCCTTCGTGGCTTTCCCTGTTGGTTCAATTGTTACGTTGTTCACTCTCCAACAGTGATTCAAACTATAATCACCTCGCTCTGCAAACAACAATTAAACAAATAGGAAGATGAAATACACCAAATACGTCTACCTTTGGTAAATAGTGACTCGGCTCAGGTAGTTGCATTCGATCACTATGCCGTCATAATTTTTCGATAGATTACTCTACGTCGATTGTCCTAAAGATAGTTGACACCGTTGAATTATCTGACATGGTTGGCCACCTAGACACTTGCGACTAGAAAATCTTGTCCTTGACAGCTTAGTTACGACGCTAGTGAACTCTATTTTGAAGAATTTAGGAATGTAGCCCCGCCTCTCAATCGGATATGGGGTGGTCGACAACTCAATCCGCCAAATGGTGATTGACCCACATATTTCAATCAATCCCTTTTATTAATCAAATCCACGTATTAAATACATCGACCTCCCCAAGACTTGATTTTGGGTCAGCGCAAACTCGGTCTCACGACTATAGCGAGACTCGGCCAATCACCAACATCTTATTCAACACAACTTTACAAATAACCACACACCACATTTTCTTGATATCTAATGCTACCACGCTCTGCTACTACGATATGAGTATGCCATTGCACGTCAACAAATATAGCCAAAACCCTATATGCGAACAACCTTTATCAATACATATCTTCACTTCACGATTTCTGCAGCTTCTATGTGCACAACAACATTATATTCAACAACTAGTAGATGTTGCCGCTCAGAAAAAAATATACACTCGGTCTTCACAAGAAATGAACTTGCCAATAATTGGAATAACTTGATCTTTCTCTGCAATTGATTTGTGGTAAAACCCTCAGGCTGGCACGAATACCTGGATCCCATTGATGACGCCAACCTATACCTCTGACCTGCCTGCCCCCAACTTTGAAGGTCCATCCTAACCATACCATAAGGAACACCAAAAAAAGGAACATCACACCTTGATCTTTTTTTTTTTTATTTTTTTTTATTTTTATTTTTTTTTATTTTTCTGGTTTTGAATGGCTAGATTGTCACCTACTTCTCACATGTCCACAAAGTCATATCTCCAATATATCTAGAAATGGTCATCAATATGGTGTATAATTTTTGCTCTTAAAGATGGCTAATATTTTTGTACGATCATGAAGTTTTTCCTATTTTCCCGGGGAATTTTTTAGACATACTGTATTTTTCTTTTGGCCAATAGGTTTTGGTTTAGTTGTAAGTAGTGTCGATTACATCATGATTTAATGTAAAACCTTGAGATTATTGATGCTTGAGGAAACATTCCAGTTCAAAATAAAAACCCTTTTGAATTGATAAGTAGAAACTAGTTCAAAATAATGATCTTTGTTTATTTTCAGTTGTTCCTTCGTGAATGAAATTTGTTGCCTTGTTATTCAGATTTCATTTTTTGCATATTTTGTTACACGTGCACGATACTGAGAGATTGTTGTTGTGTTTTTTGTTTTAAATTCTTCCCTCTCTATTTGTTTAAATAAATGAACATTTTTATTTATATATAATCACCTTCATGGTGATGCACATAGTACATAAATATATTAGTCTACCATAACTAGGTTCCCTATTTCAAAAATGAAAATAATTAAATATTGAAGACCAAAACAAACAACTTAGCGTAAACGTCTAGCCTTCGGACAATTACCCAAATTTACAAAAACTCTTTAACAAGTTCCAAGAGTTTTATGATATGTGATTGGGATTCAAACTTTCAAGTCCAACAAACAGAAGATTACAAAACTAGGCTATCAACATATGAAAATAAAACTACCCTATCAGGCTGTGTTAAGTTGTTGTAGGGCCACATGATTTCCTAGGGTATCTCATCCTAGATTAGACAAAAGGTTACAAAATTAGGTAAACAACATATGAAAATAAACATCTTAGATGGCCTTGTTGAGCTGCTGTGGGCCACATGATTATGATATGGGATTTCCTCGATCGGAATTGGTGGTTAACAATTTAGTATTTTCGTGGATGGCATCTACAATTCCTTGATATAATGTTGTTCGTATTAAATAGGTCACTATGAATTTTCCTAATGTTTGAGACATTGACTTTGTGATCATTAACCATTTTATCTGTGCAAGTTTTTGACTGGTTGAGTTTTTGTTAAAATTGGCAACTAGGGCCAAATTCCACCTTAGGACAACTTATATGTTGGAGATGATTATTGCACTGGATTCCTCTTTCGGAGAGGTACAATTTTGATATGAAGATCATCTCATTCTGATAAGCAGAAATGGAATTAGGAATTTATTTCTCCTATGGACAAATTGTCAAGGTCGACTTTAGTCAAATGTATGCTCATGAAGCCCAACAGATGTGTCTTTTCACCCTCAACGTTGTGTATAAATAAGAGAGACCTTTTCCTCATTTGGACATTATCCTTTCATCACATCTTCTTCCCTCTCTTGATTGGGTCAAACAACATTGGAGGCTTCTCTTTTCTACTTCGCACGTGTGGCTGTGTAGCACTTTCTCTTCTTCACACGTGTGGCAGGAGGCCAAGTTTCTTTTGGGCAGAATAGGTTGAAATCGCAGAGCGTTGACCAATGGGAGTTTGACCAATGTTGACCTTGGTTTTGGGCTAGAATTTTGCTTTTCCTAGGCTGCATTTATTGGCACATAAATCGAGGCATTTGGAGTGGTTTGACCAGTGTTGACCAGTGTTGGCTTCATGTTTGACTACATAAAATTACAATAAACTTTCTCTCTCCTTCGACTAGGTTTGACCAAAGATTTTGAGCTAAATTTGACTTTCTGGCAAGCCAAATTGGACTGTTGTTTGGAGGATCTTTTGGGGCAGCTTTGACCACTGTTGACTTTCTGGTTAGGGCTGATTTGACTGTTGATTTAGCATATTTGTTTTGAGCTTATATTTGTACTCTCTTTGTTGTACTATTAAAGAATATTAAGAAGATTTGATGAAAGGGTTTCCCCACATTGGGGTTTTTCCCTGGCATGCGCCACATCTTGTGTCCTCTTGTCTTGGCTTGTCTTATGCATATGATTTTATGTTCTATCCGCATTTACTGTCAATGTTTATAAGTTAATGTGATTGCTACTAGATATAATTGGAATATGTCATTGGGTTCCTAAAGGAACATTGAAGTAAATTGCCTTAAGCATAGAACATACCATTTTTAACTAAAATTAACATGGAATCACTTGTTACCGATGAAGATTCCACACTTAGAAAGATTCAAGATCTTCCTATTCCTAGGAAGGCCAATGATAATGCAAATGTAGAAAAGCAGGATGAATCTCTGTCTGGTGAACCGATGCTCGATGGTGAAGGACCGATGGATGCCATTGATCCACCTCCTTGTGAACCCTCTACTATAAGAAAGAGGCCTTTGTTGTTTAAAGATACTCTTGAAGATGCTGAGAAACACATTCCACCAAGAGGGACATTTTGTGAAAGCAAGAAGCTGAATAGGTACCAAGGGTACTTAGTTTTCATGAGTACTATTGTACAATCTGAGCCTTGTACATTCGAAGAAGATGTGAAGCAACTAGTTTGGAAGGATGCGATGAACGAAGAGTATGAATCGATCATGAAGAATGATGTCTGGGATGTGGTTCCTAGACCCAAGGATAACCCCGTGGTCACTTCGAAATGGCTCTACAAGATCAAACATTGAGCTAATGGGAGTGCTGAGAATATCAAGGCTGGATTTGTAGCTCGAGGCTTCTGTCAAAAGGAAGGAGTAGGCTATGATGAGATATTTGGACTGGTTTCTCGATATACCACCATTCGTTCGATCATAGCCCTTGTTGCCTCGCAAGGATGGAACCTTCATCAGATGGATGTCAAAACTACCTTCTTGCATGGTTCGCTTAAGGAGGAAGTATATGTGGAACAACCCGAGGGGTTCGACGTTCAAGATCGTGAGACACATGTGTGCAGGTTGAAGAAAGCCCTCTAAATTGAAGTAAGCCCCCAGGGCTTGGTACGAGATGATCAATAACTATCTTATGAAGCTGGGGTTTACAAGAAGCGATGTTGACCTGAACCTATACTTCAAGGTTGAAAAGGACAGACCCCTCATTCTGGTCCTTTATGTGGATGATCTCTTTCTGACCGGTGATGACTCTCAGTCATCAATGCAAGAGGGAGTTGGCTTCCGAGTTCAAAATGAAGGACCTAGGAATGATGCATTATTTCCTAGGGTTGGAGGTTTGGCAAAAACTAGGTGAGATTTTCCTTTCTCAAGGAAAATATAATGTGAAGCTACTTGAGAGATGTGGGATGGTGGACTGCAAGTCTATGACTACTCCGATGGAACTCAACTTTAAAAAGATATATGGAAGTGTTGTTGGGCCTGAATTGGCGAATCTTACCGAGTATCGTAAACTTGTGGGGGCACTGGTGTTCTTGGTCAACTCCTGTCCTGACATATGCTTCGCTGTGAAGACGTTGATTCCATATATAGTCAAGCCTCATCACATTCATTGGATTGGTGCCAAGAATTTCTTGAGATATCTCCGAGGCACCATCCACTATGGTTTGCGATACACTGCTAGGAATTTGAGGCTACATGGATATTCAGATGCTGATTGGGCTGGCAGTGTGGTGGATCGTAAGAGCATGTCTAGGTTCTTCTTCTCTTTGGGGTCTTCTTTTATATCCTCGATGAGCAGGAAGCAAAAATCGGTTGCACTAAGCACTGCCGAGGCCGAATACATTGTTGCGAGTATGGCCTATTGTGAAGTAGTCTGGTTGAGGAAGCTCTTCATTGAGCTATTTGAGCACGTGCTAGATACAACAATGATATTCTATGACAATCAGAGTGGGATTCGTTTATCAGAGAATCCCTTGTTCCACGACCGCTCCAAACACATTGATATCAGGTACCACTTTATCTGGGATATGGTACAACGGGGAGCAATTAGGCTCCAACACATCAGGACAGATGAACAGGTTGCTAACATTCTCACGAAGCCTCTCGAGAAGGTCAAATTATTATTGTTCTGAGAGATACTTGGAGTTGTGGAACGAGCCTCTTATGAGGGTCCCGTATGAGTTGGACACAGATCTCTGGTAGCTCCTGGGGGCGTTGGGTACTTCTTGGAGCTATCTATGAGCAACCATAGGGTGAGTGGTTCACCTTTCCGTAGTGGTGCACTAAATATAGGGTGAGTGGTTCACCTTCCCCTGTGATACCCCATTATGGCTGACATGTGTAGGGTAAGTGGTTCACCTTCCCCTACCCGGACACATGCATGTAGGGCATGTCCTTCCCCTATAGTTGACATATGCATAGGATGAGTGGTTCACCTTCTCTTGCTTATGCCCTGACACACATCCTACCCATAGAGTTTGGGACTCATGGGAAGTACCTCTCATGTGGCCAATGAGTTGGGAAAAGCTGGTTAGGGACCATAGTACTATCGATGGACGCATCATGTAATGTCGTACTCCTTATGACTAGGATGCATGGTGTTCAAAAACTTGATCTGGGATCAAGGATTGACTTTAGTCATTGGAGAGTGGTATGATACACTCTCGATCACTTCTTTTTCATTATTACTTCATGGTTCAAGAGAGCAGAGCAGTGATGTCAGGATGGTATAGGATGACAAGTTGGCATGATGATGGATTGGCAGGTGGAATTCTCCCTAGTTGAGAGGGTCCCGTATGAGTTTGACATAGAGCTCTAGGAGCTCCTGGGGGTGTTGGGGTACTTCTTGGATCTAGCTATGAGCAAACATAGGGTGAGTGATTCAAATTCCCCTAGTGGTGCGCTGGATACAGGGTGAGTGGTTCACCTTCCCTTGTGATATCCCATTATGGTCGACATGTGTGTAGGGTGAGTGGTTCACCTTCCCCTACCCGGACACATGCATGTAGGGTGAGTCCTTCCTCTACAGTTAACATATGCATAGAATGAGTGGTTCACCTTCTCCTATGATATATGAGCAGGATGAGTGGTTAACATTCTCCTATTGATGCCTCGACATATGAGCAGGAAGTACCTCTCATCTGGCCAATGAGTTGGGAAAAGATGGTTAGGGACCATAGCACTACCAATAGATGCATCATGTACTTCCGTACTCCCTATGACTAGGATGCATGGTGTTCAACAACTTGATATGGGATCAAGGACTGACTTTATTTAGTGGAGAGTGGTATGATACACTCTCGATCAGTTCTTCTTCATTATTACTTCATTGTTTAGCATAGTAGAGCAGTGATGGCAGGATGGTGCATGATGATAGGTTGGCATGATGATGGATTGGCAGGTGGAATTCTCCCTAATTGAGAGGGAGTGTTAAAATTGGAAACTAGGGCCAAATTCCACCTTAAGACAACTCATATGATGAAGATGATTATTTCATTGGATTTCTCTTTCGGAGAGGTACAATATTGATATAAAGATCATCTCATTATGATAAGCAGAAATGGAATTATCAATTTATTTCTCCTATGGACAAATTGTCAAGGTCGACTTCAGTGAAATGTAGGCTCATGAAGCCCAACATATGTGTCTTTTCACCCTCAACATTGTGTATAAATAAGAGATACCTTTTCCTCATTTGGACATCATCATCTCATCACATCTTCTTCTCTCTTGATTGGGTCAAACAACATTGGAGGCTTCTCTCTTCTACTTCACACATGTGGCTAGGCAACTCTTTTTCTTCTTCGCATGTGTGGCAGGAGGCCGAGTTTCTTCTGGGAAGAACAGATCGAAATTGCAGAGCGTTGAATAGTGTTGACCAAGGGAAGTTTGACCAGTTGACCTTAGTTTTTGGGCCAAAATTTCACTTTTCCTAGGCTGAATTTATTGGCATAGAAAACGAGGCATTTAGAGTGGTTTGACCAGCGTTGACTTTAGGTTTGACTGCAAAAATTTACAACAAACTTTCTCTCTCCTTTGATTGGGTTTGACTGAAGATTTTGAGATGATTTTGACTCTCTTGTAAGGCCAAATTGGACTGCTGTTATCGATGAAGATTCCGCACTTAGAAAGATTCAAGATCTTCCTATTCCTAGGAAGGCCAATGATGATGCAAATGTAGAAAAGTACGATGAATCTTCGTCCGATGTACGGATGCCCGATGTTGAAAGACCGATGGATCCCATTGATTCACCTCCTTGTGAGCCCTCTACTACAAGAAAGAGACCTTTGTGGCTTGAATATACTCTTGAAGATGCTCAGAAACACATTGCACCAAGAGGGACATTTTGTGAAAGCAAGAAGTCGAATAGGTACCAATGGTACTTAGCTGTCATGAGTACTATTGTACAATCTGAGCCTTGTACATTTGAAGAAGCCGTGAAGCAACAAGTTTAGAAGGATGCAATGAACGAAGAGTATGAATCAATCATGAAGAATCATGTCTGGGATGTGGTTCCTAGACCCAAGGATAAGTCTATGGTCACTTCGAAATGGCTCTACAAGATCAAACATGGAGCTGATAGGAGTGTTGAGAAATTCAAGGCCAGATTTGTAGCTTGAGGCTTCTCTCAAAAGGAAGGACTAGAATATGATGAGATATTTGCACCAGATGCTCGATATATCACCATTCGTTCGATCATAGCCCTTTTTGCCTTGCAAGGATGGAACCTTCATCAGATGGATGTCAAAACTGCCTTCTTGCTTGGTTCGCTTAAGGAGGAAGTATATGTGGAACAACTCTAGGGGTTCAAGGTTGAAGAAATCCCTCTATGAATTGAAGAAATCCCTTAGGGATTTGTATGAGAGGATTGATAGCTATCTTATGAAGCTTGGGTTTACAAGAAGTGATGATGACCCAAACCTATACTTCAAGGTTGAAAAGGACATACCCCTCATTCTGGTCCTTTATGTGGATAATCTCTTTTTGGCAGGTGATGACTCTCTCATTCATCAATGCAAGAGAGATTTGGCTTCCGAGTTTGAGATGAAGGACCTAGGACTGATGCATTATTTCCTAGGGTTGGAGGTCTGGCAAAAGCCAGGTGAGATTTTCCTTTCTCAAAGAAAATATATTATGATGCTACTTAAGATATGTGGGATGGTGGATTGCAAGTCTGTGACTACTCCAATGGAACTCAACTTTAAGAAGCTATGTGGAAGTGTTGTTGGGCTCGAATTGGCGAACCGTACTGAGTATCGTCAAGTTTTGGGGGCACTAATGTTCTTGGTCAACTCCCATCCTCACATATGCTTTGCTGTGAACACGTGGAGTCAATATATGGTCGAGCTTCATCACATTCATTGGATCTGTCAGCCTTGTTGGCATGTGGCCCAAAATGGATCCAAATATGCTCTCTAAGTCTTCAAAAGTTAGTAAAATCAGGCTAAAGATCAAAACAATTGCAGGAGGAGAGCCATTAGAATGGCGGAAAAGCACTATTGGGAGGCCAAAAACACATAAAAACAGTGAAAAACAGAGTATCGGAGGCATAAACAGTAAAATGCATAGCAGCCGTCAGATCTGGCAGATCAACGGTCCAAATTTGATCGGCGGGTCGCAATTGGCGGTATCGGTGCGGACTATATGAAACTTGCGATGGCGACCGGTGAAGTCAACGTGGACCGTCAATCAAGCGCGTAGATCGACGACCCACGTTGCATCACAGGATCGCTATTGGAGATTACAAAGAGCGATTGCATCAGCCCGGGGCATGAGCGATATGCGATTGCGATTAATCGCATCAGAGACAGAGCTGCGATGAACTGGACCCGACGGTTATATACATAGTATTGCATAAGATTTGCTATCCGTCGAAAGGCATTTTCCTATGTATTTTGCATATTTTCGTTATTTAATGAAATATAAAGAGACAGCGCCGATGCGATAAAACCCGGACCCGAAGGGGTTCGGGAATGAAAATATATAATATTTCAGATCTGCCAAAGCCATTTTTTCAAGATTTTTAGTGTTTTTAATGTATTTCAAAATACAAAGGGAAGATTGGGAACATGGCATTTGCGACTTGCGATAGCGATAAGGACAGACCTGATAGAGGAATAGACTGTGTTTAAGGACTTTTGAAGTCTGAAATGAACAGAGCTTGGCAGGGTTCACAGTGTTGCAGCGTTTCTCTGTGTAAAACAGAAAACAGTCATTGTTAGTATTTGAAAGGATTTCAAAGGCCCAAAGACCCATTCCATCACAGAACAGAGGTCGGGAGACAGAGATTGGGAGACAAAGACTGGGAGACAGAAGGCCGTAAGGGTAAAGGCAACAACGCAACACAACCAAACCAACAAATGATCATGGAGCATCGTTGGCACGAGCCAGCTACCTGATAGCGCAACACATTTACCAGAATTTGGTTACTATGCTGTTAGAAAAGAAACTTTCGAGCTCATGCATATCTAGTCATGGCATCAAACATTTAAAAAGACAGAGGGGATAGATTAAGACACCTCGAGCCTTTGAGAGCTCGGGAGCATTGTAAAAGGCGTATAAATGGCTGAAAGTTAGAAAGATGAAGGGTTCAGCTTTCGGAGACTGTGGAGACTCTGCTCCTCTAACTTCTCATCTTCATTCCAGCAATATAAGCTTCTTTTGCCGTTACATGTTCAATTCCCATTTTCTCTTCTGTTCTAAGCTTGCACTTGAATAGGTTATTCATGTTTTCTTTTGTGTCTAATGCCAGATAACTGTCATCTTATCTCTGCGTTGATAAATTAGATTTGCAAGCTTCATTTATTTCCTATAGCTAGCCATTCATATGTGTTTATGTATGCATCTGCTGGTACAGTCAGTATTCTCCATCTATCCATTGAATCTATAAACCATTGAGCATTAGTGGTCTAAAGCCTTGTAAAGCTGAGGGTGTTCATGCATGTCTTGAGTGAAAACAGAGTTGAAACAGTTATCTGACTTGATCCAAACCATCATCCATTCCAATAGTTCAAAGAACAATATTGAAGATTTATATGTTACTAGGCATCTCCGAGCTACAACCTAAGAGAGATTCCTGGAGTGATAACATAATTGGCGCCATTGCCGGGGAGAGGAGACTGAAGCTCAGCTTCCTTGGGAGACGACACAGATCCAGCTTTGATGATAGAGAAAGTTTGGGCACTTTTTCGGTTGTAATCATCTATCTGGCGACTCTACTGAAGGACAAACCTCTTGGCGACTCCACTTGATAGTTCTGGCTCAGTTTGTGAGGCATACTCGGAGAAATTCTCAGAAGCCACAAGCTGACCCAATATCTGACCCTGAAAAAATCATCAAAGAAAGAAAGGCATTGCCAAAAGGAGCATCAGGTTCAGGTAGCTCTAAACAATATTCTATATCTCTTTAAGAAAATCCTGTAATAGAACAAATACATGTTGAGAGTATAGCATCTAATACTAGCAGTGAAGAAAAAATCTCAGAAATTCATAGAGCTCCTTATTCTTTAGGTTCTCCTTTTTTTGCAAGCCCAAAGGAAACCTCTCCTCCTATCCCTCATACCCCTTTAGTCTTATCAATCACTCCTCAAACCCTCGGTCATTAAGACTTCCACTACCCTTATAGCCACCACAACTATGGCAGGCACACAAGCACCTACCAAAATGCAAAGAATCATAGCTGCTAGGTATGGACCTCTAGTACTGCCCTTTCCTTTGAATGCCATGCCTACTGGAGAATATCAGAAGTATAGGCCTAAGTTCATTGGGACTGAAGGTGTTATCGCTGAAGAACATCTTGAATCATTCTATAGCTATGCTGATAACCTGGACATTAGTGAAGATGATGTGTGGATGAGAGTCTTTGTCCAAAGCCTAGATGGAGAGGCTAGAAAATGGTTCAGAGAACTGACCCCAAGAATCTATAGTAGAATTGAGGCTTTAGATGATGCATTCCTAAAGCATTGGGGGGATAAGAAGGATCTACTCTACTACCACACCAAGTTTGGGAACTTAAAGAGGGAAAATGGTGAGCTGTTGTCTGATTTTAATAAGAGGTTTAACCGCATGTACAACAAGATACCAGCTGAAGTAAAACCCACCACTACCTTTGCTAAACTCACCTATGGCAGTGCCTTTGATTCTGACTTCTATCTACTGTTGAGGGAAAGGCGATGTGCTACTTTGGCTGATATGCAGGATGCAACCTTGGAAGTAGAATTAGACATTATGGTTGCAGAGAAGCTCAAGGGAAATGTTGATAGAAGGAGACAGAGGGGCGAGCCTTCATCATCTTCAGATCCCAAGATAGATAAAATGACCAAAATGATAGAGTCATTAGCCTTTGAAATCCCCAAATTAAAGGTTAAGCACCCTGGGAAAGCAAGAGTTCCTAATACCTTTGCTCCTAGAAATCCAAATCCATATAGAAGAGCTAATGAGCAGTTGCATATTTTGCAAAGAAGCAAAGATGCCAATGAAGACCAACGGGTGAAGACCCCTTTCCACAATGTAGTCATGGAAGAAGAGCAGTTTGAAGAAGATGATGAGATCCATTGTTTGGAAGACAAAGGCAGTGCCTCCCTTTTGACCTCAGTTGCCTATGAAAAGTCCTTATTCAATGACCAGATCAACCAAGAATGGGATGGTGAAGTTGTTCTACAAACTGTTGATCAACACAGATATAATCTGAGGTCTAAGATGAATAATGCCATGGAAACTCCTATTCAGAGAGCTGTTGTCTCTGCAATATAACAAGCTAATAAGGAGAAGCGACCGACAGTTGATCCCATCATCCTCAAAGCTCCAGCTCACGAGGTAAGAGGCTTTGACAAGTCTCCTTCTTCTTTCAGTTTTCAATCAGAAATTCAGAAGCTAAGAATACCTATACCTCTGATTGAACTAGTGAAGAATGAGTCCTTCAAAAGATCCATCCTTGAGGCCCTTCAGCCTAAAGCCATCCAAGCCTCCACTGACTATGCAAATCTTCAAGATGACAAACCACTATTATTCTTAGCCCAATTATTGAAAATTGTGAAAACAACTCCCCATCATTTTATGTCTCACTGACTATTCATGACAAAATCCTTCATAACTGCCTTCTGGACACAGGAGCCAGCCATAATCTAATGCCCAAGGCTGTCATGTATGAATTGGGTCTTGACATTACCAAGCCTTATCATGACCTATTTTCTTTTGACTCTATAAAAGTGAAATGTTTTGGTTTAATCAAAGACCTAGCCATCACCTTGTCTTAGCTGCCCATGAAGAGCATGATGATGGATATTGTGGTAGCAGATGTACCCCCCAAGTTCGGCATGTTGCTTTCCAGAGGTTGGATCAAGAGATTAGGTGGAACATTGCAAAATGATCTGTCCTATGCTACTATCCCAGTTTTTGGAGGTGAGAGAAGGAGATTATATAGAGAAGCTTAGTTGGCTTATATAATCAGTGATGAAAGGAATCCCACTAATCATCCCATCTATGCTGTCGACATCGATTTTGGAGCTTGTATTCTTCAGATTGAAGAATCCCAGTTGGCCTCCATGCAGCTTAAGAAACCATTTTTCCAGATCACAGAGGAAGAAGGCCCACAAATTTGGGACATGTTCTTTGATGGAGCTTGCTCTAAGGACGTTGCAGGGGTAGGTGTAGTCCTTGTGTCCCCCACACAGGAATGCATTCATTTATCTTTCAAATTAACTTTTTAGGTCACAAATAACATAGCAGAGTACGAAGCCTTGATATTGGGCTTAAACGCTGCTAAAGAAATGGGCATCAAAGGTCTGAAATTGTTTGGAGATGCAGACCATATCATTCAACAGGTCAACAAAACTTTCTAAGCAAAGCATCCAAGGCTGAAAGCATACAGAGATGAGGTATGGAAGCTCAAGGATCTTTTAATATTTTCAACATTTCTTACATCCCGAGAATGAAGAACCAGCTTGCTGATTCCCTTGTTGTGTTTGCTAGCACGTTTATTCCTCCTTTGCCTCCTAAGTTGACTTATGAACTTCAGGTGAAATAAAGACCATCTCTGCCTGACAATGTCAAATACTGGAAAGTTTTTGAAGATGATGATGAAATTAATAGGTTTTTACAAGTCGTTGATGAATTTTCTGAAATGCACATCGACCAAGAAAACGAAACCATGGAAGAATGCAACCAGTCCAAGCTAAAGGATGAGATTGGTCAGGACAACATTGTTCAGCTGCCTAGTAACCATATACCCAAAGGATTGGTGCCCCTAGAGAAGCTGTTTGATCATAACGACGTACCTTATAAGCCTGCCAAAAAAGAAAACAAGTTTGCTGTTCATCGATATAATGTGGGGAGTCCAACCCATCCAAAGCATATAAATCTGTCCACTCACTTGTTCTGCCCAGAGTTCCGAGTATTGCACCCTGATGAAGCAATTTGCTGATATTTTTACTTGGGAATACAGTGATCTTAAGACCTATGACACCAACATCATTCAACATAAGATTCCGCTAGAGAAGAACACCATCCCTTTTAAGCAAAAATTAAGATCTATCAGCCCTCTCTTATTGCCTTTGATCAATTTTCCACCAAGGTTCTGGGACGAGGGAGCGAGGGGGCGTGGGAGCGGCCTATGCAAAAGCTCCCCACCATTTTTTAGGAAACATGGGGGAGCGTCAGGGTCTTAAAAACTTATAAATATAAAATATAATTTTATTAATTGAGTCCACTATGACAATTTGGTTTGAATTGAAACGCTGCAAAGCATGATCATTGATATGAATATCATTATCTAAATTTCAAATATCATATAAAATAATAAATTTAAAATTCTAATTATAAGCATACATCAATGATCATACATTATAACAAAATACAAAGATAGCGATACCACCATCTTCAGCATTCTGATAATACACAGTAAACCTCAACAATGTCGTTGTAGAAGATCACTGTAGATCTATTCTTCCTGCATCTCTGTTATCAATAAAAGATCTTAATCTCAGAATCTTAACACTTCTGTCCTCTGCAACTTCAAAAATATGCTATCAAGGCAACTCTGTTCAGTTCTAGGCCAAACTGCTATAATCATTGGTGAGTTTTGCCCATCTGTACATTATCCTCGTGTGAATTCTATTGTCAATTGTATCCTTGTTGAAGAGTGACTGTTGTGCAGACTCCTGATGGCATAACAAGATGCTAATGCCTCTGTCCACTGATGCACATTTGTGTCAAGAACATTACTCATACTTCTATCATAACTCCAAAAATCTGCAATCTAAACTTATAGCTTCCATATCTGACAATTTGGCTATATGTATTACAACTTCTGCTCCTTTACTTTGAAACTCTTGTTTAAATTCAAACTACAATGACCTCAAGGATTACTGTAACTTGATTATACAGATACTTGTAAGACACTAGTTAGGGTTACTTATAGAGAAATCAAAAATACTTCAACGTGATCAGTGTGTCTTTTAGAAAGCAAGCACTGCCACACAAAAGTTAAGTTAATTTGATGCTGAACTTCTTTGCTTTCTAATATTTCTTATCGTCACAAACTGAATTCTTCACAAGAGGGAGCCTCTGATGTTGATCATCCATAGTGAATCTTGAAGAGCCAAGCTTTGAGAGAAGCCAAGAAGCATTGATGAGTAACCACTTCAGGGATGATCTCCTCACAGAATGTGTAGGGTAATATTGAGCAACAACCACAGATAAATGAATTTGTTTGGATCAAACTTAGAAGTTGTCTAATCAGAGGGCCAATGGTTCATAGTGATAGAAATCCTCAAGATCTGTCTTCAATTCTGTCTAATATGTGCACTCCTGAATTCTTGCAAATAACCAAATCACATTACCAATGTGATAGCCATATCAAGGGTCCATTCTGCAATCTGCAATGTTCTAACAGATGCCATCGAGGTTCCATGCATGGGAGTGATCAGTTCTAGTAATAACAACACACACAGCGCGCGAAGGCTGTGTGTGTTGTTATGTGTTCACCTTGCCGTTTTTATAACATGAAACAACTAAATTCCAAAACCGTACGCTTAGTTTAACTGTTAATTAAAGATTAGTTTTAGGGTTAAGTTAATTAAAATCGTTTTTTTTTGCATAAACGTGTGCCACGTCCCCCCGCGCCCCCCCTTGCCCCCTCTCGCCCCCCCACGTCCCCTCACGTCCCTTTTTTCGGAAACGCCCCCTTAGGAAAGGGAAACGATTCCCTGGCACGTCCCCCTGAGTTTCCTCATTTTTGGGGGCGTGGGGAAACGTCCCCTACTCATCCCCAAGTCCTCGGATCGTGGGGGAGCGAGGAAACTAGATCCCTAGGGGGGGGGGGCAAGTCCCTGTGGAACACTGCCTTTGATTGAAAAGGAAATCAAGAAGCTGCTGGATGCCAAGATCATAGTTCCCCTAAGGTATTCAAAGTGGATAGCTAACCTTGTGGTCGTAAGAAAGAAGAATGGAGAAATCAGGCTTTGTGTCGACTTCAGGAATCTGAACAAATGTTCTAAAAAAGACAACTACCCCCTGCCTAAGATGGAACACTTGCTGCAAAAAGTTTCTGGGGCTAGAGTCATGTCTTTCTTAGATGGATTTTTAGGTTACAATCAGATTCCTGTACATCCAGAAGATCAGGAAAAGACCGCCTTCAGTACTCCTTGGGGCACTTTCATGTACTCCAAGATGCCTTTTGGACTAATGAACGTTGGGGCTACTTTTCAGAGGGCCATGGACATGGCCTTTGTGGGAGAGAAGGACAAGTTTGTCCTTATTTACCTTGATGACATAACAGTCTTTTCCAACACTCACAAGGACCATTTGTAGCATTTGAAGAAGGTGTTTCTAAAGTGCAGATAGTTTGGAATTTCTATAAACCCAAAGAAGTCACAGTTTTCTCTAGAAGAAGGCAAACTGCTGGGACATATTGTTTCTGCCGAAGGTGTGAAGATCGTTCCAACAAGAGTTCAAGCAATTCAGACATTGTCTATCCCATAATCAAAAAGGGACATTCAATCTTTCCTGGGTAAGATCAACTTTGTCAGGAGGTTTATTCCAAACTTTGCAGAACTAGTGAAGCACATCACTTCCATGTTGAATAAAGGATTAGAAATAAAATGGACAGATCGTGCAAGAAGCTCTTTTGAAGCCATCAAACAAGCTATCATGGAAGCTCCCACTCTAATCAGTCCAGATTATACCAAGGAGTTTTATATCTTTTCTTTTGCCTCTTATGATACACTTGCAGCAGTTCTATTGCAGTGAAATGATGAAGGTGTAGAGCACCTTGTGGCCTTTTTCAGCAAAACTCCGAGGGATGCTGAACTAAGGTATGAACTTATTGAAAAACAAGCTTATGTTCTCATAAAATCTTTAAAGGCATTCAGAATTTATATTCTGCATTCCAACGTGGTTGCGTATGTACCTTTAGCCTCAATAAAAGATGTCCTAACTCAGCCAGATATTGATGGAAAGAGAGCTAAATGGATTGCAAAATTCATAGAGTTCAACATAGAGGTGAAGCCCACAAAGCTTGTCAAAGGCCAGGGCTTGGCTAAGCTTATGGATGAGGAAAATTGCAGTTTGTTAGACATCAATTGCATGGGTTCAAATTCAGGTGGTGAGCGGATAGAGGAAGCAACAGAAGAGCAAGAGCAGAATCAATCTTTGGTTGAAAATCTAGCCACCTGTGAATGGTATTCCAGTGTAGTTCATTTTTTGCAGAAGCTAGAATATCCCTCGAGGGCGTAGCTCAAATCTAGCCCGGGCCATTAAGCTTAGATTAGCCAAATTCTGCATTAATAAAAACCTGCTTTATTGGATAGACCCATTAGGGATCCTCTTGAGATGTCTAGACAAAGGACAATCTGTGGAAGTCATGCACTAGTTCCATTCTAGCATCTGTGGAGGGCATCATTATTGGAAAACCACAACCCATAAGATCCTGAGAGCTGGGCATTATTGGCCTATTCTGTTCTCTAATGTGTTTTCTTTTGTGAAGTCTTGTGACAAATGTCAGAGGTTTGCAGGAAGTCAACAACTAAAATCTCTGCCCTTGAAGCCAGTACACGCTAATGGTCCCTTCCAGCAGTGGGGCTTGGACTTCATAGGTGAGATCAATCCACATTCCAGTGGCCAGCACAAATGGATCTTGGTAGCCATTGATTATTTCACCAAATGGATTGAGGCTATACCCACTAAAAATGCTAATCATCAGGTTTCATAAAGTTCTTGAATGAGAATATTTTCACTAGATTTGGTTGCCCAACCAAACTAGTCATTGATGATGCAACAACTTTCATGGTAGAAGAATTGGTGGACATGTGTGAATCCATGGGCATTCATTGGTGCATTCTACCTCATATTATCCTCAAGGCAATGGCCTGGTAGAATCATCTAACAAGAGTCTTGTAAGGATAATCAAAAAACTGTTGGAGGACAACAAAAAGAGCTGGGATTCAAAGTAGAAGTTTGCACTGTGGGCTGACAGAGTTACCGACAAGAAGTCCATAGGAAATTCTCCATTTAAGTTGGTTTATGGCACTGATGCTGTTTTTCCTATCCAGTTGATTCTCCCTGTGGCCAAATTCTTTCAACAAGAACAGGATGAAACAAATGACATGGTAAGGGGAATGAATAACCTGGTTGAATTACAGCAGATCAGAGAGCATTTGGTTGAGAAGTCAAAAGTTCATCAGAAGAAAATCATATAAACCTTTGGCAGGAAGGCAAAAGTGGACAATTTCCAAGTTGGTGACTGGTTTCTCAAATGGGATGCATTGAAGGAAAAGAAAAGTAATCATGGTAAGTTTGACTCCTTATGGACAGGTCTGTTTTCCATCGCTCAAATTCAGCAGAACAATACTTTTATTCTGCACAGTCTGGAAGGAGGAGATGTTTTTGGTGGCCCAGTCAATGGGCGGTTCTTGAAACTTTATTTCATTTAAGGCTTTAAAGCCTTGATATTGTAAATATGTTTTTCAGTTTTTATTTTCTATGCAAAATAAACTCCACTAGGAGATAGATTTGATTTTGGTTTTATAGGAAAGGCATTGGTCTGCAGTTCTTGAAACCTCACAGGGAGGATTTCATCCCTAAAAGGAGCTAGCGTTAGGCTTGTTGTCATGTGGCCCAAAATGGATCCGAATATGCTCTCTAAGTCTTCAAAAGTTAGTAAAATCAGGCTAAAGATCAAAACAATCCAGGAGGAGAGCCATTAGAATGGAGGAAAAACACTATTGGGAGGCCAAAAACACATAAAAACAGTGAAAAATAGAGTATTGGAGGCCTAAACAGTAAAATGCACAGCAGCCGTCAGATCTGGCCGATCAACGGTCCAGATCTGATCGGCGGGTGGCAATTGGCGGTATCAGCGCGGACTATATGAAACTTGCGATGGAGATCGGTGGAGTCAACGTGGATCGTCGATCAAGCGCGCAGATCGACGACCCACATTGCATCGCAGGATTGCTATCGGAGATTACAAAGAGCGATTGCATTGGCCCGGGGCATGAGCAATATGCGATTATGACTAACTGCATCAGAGTTTCACAGAGGTGCGATGAACCGGACCCGACAGTTATATACATAGGCATTTTCCTATGTATTTTGCATATTTTCGTTATTTAATGAAATATAAAGAGACAGCGCCGATGCGATAAAACCCGGACCCAAAGGGGTTCGGGAATGAAAATATATAATATTTCAGATCCGTCAAAGCCATTTTTTCAAGATTTTTAGTGTTTTTAACGTATTTCAAAATACAAAGGGAAGACTGGGAACAGGGCATTTGCGACTTGCGATAGCGATAAGGATAGACCCGATGGAGGAATACACTGTGTTTAAGGACTTTTGAAGTCCAAAATGAACAGAGCTGAGCGGGATTTCACAGTGTTGCAGCGTTTCTCCGTGTAAAACAGAAAACAATCATTGTTAGTATTTGAAAGGATTTCAAAGGCCCGAAGACCCATTCCATCACAAAACAGAGGCTGGGAGTCAGAGACTGGGAGACAGAAGGCCGGAAGGGGAAAGGCAACAGCACAACACAGCCAAACCAACAAATGATCATGGAGCATCGCTGGTACGAGCGAGCCACCTGACAGCGCAACACGTTTACTAGAATTTGGTTACTATGCTGTTAGAAAAGAAACATCCGAGCTCATGCGTGTCTAGTCATGGCATCAAACAGTTAAAAGGACAGAGGGGATAGATTAAGACACCTCGAGCATTTGAGAGCTTGGGAGCATTGTAAAAAGCCTATAAATGGCTGAAAGTTAGAAAGATGAAGGGTTCAACTTTTGGAGACTGTGGAGACTCTACTCCTCTAGCTTCTCATCTTCATTCCAGCAATATAAGCTTCTTTTGCTATTACATGTTCAATTCCCATTTTCTTTTCTGTTCTAAGCTTGCACTTGAATAGGTTATTCATGTTTTCTTCTGTGTCTAATGCCAAATAACTGTCATCTTATCTTTGCGTTGATAAATTAGATTTGCAAGCTTCATTTACTTCCTGTAGCTAGCTATTCATATCTGTTTATGGTACATTCAGTATTCTCCATCTATCCATTGAATCTATAAACTATTGAGCATTAGTGGTCTAAAGCCTTGTAAAGCTGAAGGTGTTCATGCATGTCTTGAGTGAAAACAAAGTTGAAACAGTGATCTGACTTGACTTGATCCAAACCATCATCCATTCCAATAGTTCAAAGAACAATATTGAAGATTTATATGTTACCAGGCATCTCCGAGCTACAACCTAGGAGAGCTTTCTGGAGTGATAACAGGATCGCTGCCAAGAATCCCTTGAGATATCTCTAGGGCACTATCCACTATGGTTTGAGATACACTACCCGGAATTTGAGGCTACATAGGTATCAAATGCTGACTGTGCTGGCAGTGTGATGGATCATAAGAGCACTTCTGGGTGCTGCTTCTATATCCTGGATGAGCAAGAAGCATAAATCGATTGTAATAAGCACCACCGAGGCCGAATACGTTTCTTCGAAGATTGCCTGTTGTGAAGCAGTTTGGTTGAGGAAGCTCTTCAGTGAGCTATTTGAGCACGTGCTAGATACGTCCGTGATCCTCTGCGGGATTCGTTTATTAGAGAATCCTGTGTTCCACAATCGCTCCAAGAACATTGATATCAGGTACCACTTTATCCAGGATATGGTGCAACGGGGAGTAGGTTGGGCTCCAACACATCAGGACAAATGTGCAGGTTGCTAACATTTTCACGAAGCCTCTCGGGAAGGTCACATTCTTATTCTTCCAAGAGATACTTGGAGTCGTGGAACGACCCTCTTATGAGGGTCTTGTATGAGTTGGACACAGAGCTTTGGGAGCTCTTGGGGGTGTTGGGTACTTCTCAGAGCTAGCTATGAGTGACCATATGGTGAGTGGTTCACCTTGCTCTAGTGGTGCATTGGATACAGGGTGAGTGGTTCACCTTCCCCTATGATACCCCATTATGGCTGACATGTGTGTAGGGTGAGTGGTTCACCTTCCCCTACTCAGACACATGCATGTAGGGTGAGCCCTTCCCCTATAGTTGACATGTGCATAGGAATCTAGGATGGTTAGTTCACCTTCTCCTATGGCATATGAGCAGGATGAGTGGTTCACCAACTCCTGTTGATGCCCCAACACACATCCTACCCATAGAGTCTAGGACTTATGGGAAGTACCTTTCATTTGGCCAATGAGTTGGGAAAAGCTGGTTAGGTACCATAACGCTACCGATGGATGCATCGTGTACTACCGTACTCCCTATGACGAAGATGCATGGTGTTCAATAACTTGATATGGGATCAAGAAATGACTTTAGTCAGTGGAGAGTGGTATGATACACTCTCGATCACTTCTTCATTATTACTTCATGGTTCAGTAGAGCAGAGAGGTGATGACAGGATGGTACAGAATGACAGGCTGGCATGATAATGTATTGGTAGGTGGAATTCTCCCTAGTTGAGAGGGAGTGTTAAAATTGGCAATTAGGGCCAAATTCCACCTTAGGACAACTCATATGATGGAGATGATTATTGCATTGGATTCCTCTTTTGGAGAGCTACAATTTTGATATAGGCTCATGAAACCCAATATATGTGTCTTTTCACCCTCAACGTTGTGTATAAATAAGAGAGACCTTTTCCTCATTTCGACATCATCATCTCATGACATCTTATTCTCTCTCTTGGTTAGGTCAAACAACATTAGAGGCTTCTCTCTTCTACTTCGCACGTGTGGCTAGGCAACTCTTTCTTTTCTTCGCACGTGTGATAGGATGCCAAGTTTCTTCTCAGTAGAACAAGTCAAAATTGCAGAGAGTTGACCAACGTTGACCAAGGGGAGTTTGACCAATGTTGACCTCGATTTTTGGGCCAGAATCTCACTTTTCCCAGGCATCATTTATTGGCACAAAAATCGAGGCATTTGGAGTGGTTTGACTAGTGGTGACTTTAGTTTTGACTATAGAAAATTACGGCAAACTTTCTCTCTCCTTTGACTAGGTTTGACCAAAGATGTTGAGTTAACTTTGACTCTTTTGGAACGCTGAGTTGGACTTCTGTTTGGAGGATGTTTTGGGGTAGCTTTGACCATTGTTGACTTTCTGGTTAGGGCTGATTTGATTGCTGATTTAGCAGATCTGTTTTGGGCTTATATTTGTACTCTCTCTGCTGAACTATTGAAGGATAATAAGAATATTTGATCAAAGGGTTTCCCCACATTGGGGTTTGTCCCTGGCATGCTCCACATCTTGTGTCTTCTTGTCTTGCCCTGCCTTATGCATATGATTTTATGTTCTATCTACTAGATATAATTGGAATTTTTCATTGGGTTACTAAAGGAACATTGAAGTAAATTGTCCTAAGCATAGAACATACCATTGTTATATAAAATTAACAATTTTACTGTAAAAGCTAACTTCCACTGGAGTCATATGCGAAGTCAGAGCTTCAATGCTCTTGTCTTCCTGACAGTTCAAGCTTTAGATCATTGTTCCAAAGGACAGTTAGCATCTGATCTGTGATCACCTAAGTAACTGCAATTAGAGCTTATATGTAACTACCTCTAGCCCATCTTCAACTCATTGTCTTTAACACTAGAATTATGCTCAAGTTCCTCCAGCCTCTGCCCAACATTGTCATAAGAATTTCCTCCCCCATCTATTTGACATTGATCATAGGAGCATTTGGGAATCTACCCCACCTCCTTGTAGGATTTCCAGGTCCAATTGCCCTCCACAATAAGTACTTTTCAAGCTCAAATAATGTAAGGTGTAATTTCTTGCCTTGAATAACAATCCTTTGTTGTCAACATCACATACCTTCTTCGTGGCTTACTTCTTTGACTGGATATGTATTGACGCAATTTATAGGAGATAAGATAATGTTAGACAATTTTATTAATGTCTAATAAATGGCTATAATAAGTAGGTCAATGGAACTTAAAACGACATCCACTTTATGTATGTAATATACATTTCCTCGGTCAGAGGGGGCCCTCAACATCCAAGTTTAATGGGAAGGAATTTTGGATGGAACATCTGGATCTTGACCAAACTTGGAGAGTTTTGTTCTGGATGGAGATAGTCTGGCTTTGGGATCTTCTAGTGTTGATTTGTATGTTGGTATGGTGATTTGTCTTGCTGATTTGAAACATGAGCATCTGGAAGTGTTGTGGAAGGCAGTTGATCCATAATGAGAGGGAATCAAGAGGAAACCCCATGTCTTAGCAATTTAAAATTCTGGAGTGGTATGGGCCTCAATATGGCATTTGTTGCCCTGAGTGGACAAACAAGATGGAAGAAATTGATTCTCCAAATGGGCTTTGGCTAGGGAGGTCCATGCAAAGGTTGAGATCTATGATTAAAAGTATTATTCATTAAAAGAGCGAGGCATCTTTTTGGATAATGAAAGAATGTCGAGAGGGAGCCACCGAAGTCTTGGTAAAGGCCGTAAAATCCCCCTTCGATCTCATAGTAGATAGGACATATGAATATGAGATGTTCGATGTGGGATGTGGTGATTAGTCATAATTCGAAGTCGATGAAATCCTACCTAAAAGTGTCCAAGGAAGACCTCGAGGCCATGCATTTTGTGTTTACAAATATATGCAAGTATGGCAATGCTAACATCTTGCAGCTGCATGTTGTACTCAGAATAATAAGCCATCTTAGGGCTAAGACCTTTGAGAGGTATGATCCAAGTGTTGACACATATCTAATCACCTGGTTTAGTTCATGCTTGAATGGTAAGAGGTGATACGTGAAGGGGGGAGGATGAAGAAGGAAAATGATCATGAGAGAATGAATTGTGGAATATAGTTCGCCCCAAATTCCAAGAGGTGTTATTTTCTTTCATAAAGGTGACCATGATTACCTTTATTCCATGGAAGGTCCGCATTTACTAATATTGTAGAAGGGGATATTATGTCTAAGGTGTTCCTCATGGGCTTTAGGATTCAAATCTTGACTGTATGCTTCCTAGGCAGTTCTCGATTTTCTTGTTCATAGGCTGATTTATTTAGATCCTAGATAGAGTTTCAATTTTATATTGATTTCCTTGTTGCTGGACAACCAGTGAGCAATTTGGTCTGATACTCTGTCAACATGGGAACATGATACTATTAATTCATTAGATTTATACTTAGGAAATCAATTGGCAGTTTTGAATCACCTTCCCTCTTTCTCTAGATCTCTGAATACATTATTGAGGCTAAGCTTTTATCCCTTCATGAAGTGTTTTGACTTTTTCTTGGTTATTTAAGGCATATCCTCATAAATTGTAGAAAACCTTCAGGATTGTACAATTTTTGTCTGTACTGTGAACATTTGGCTAACCCCGAAGCCTATTGTAGCAACTGATGTTATTTCTTCTATTTGTTAATTTAATTAAACAAATTATTTTTTGTGTGCTACAACAAATATTGAAACAAATACACTGCAACCTTCACAAAACAAATACTGCAGAAGAAATAAAAACTCTAGAAGAAATAGATGCACACACACAATATGACACTGTTATTTTTAGACTAAGTCCCTGGAAAAATCCAACTTGGGAAAACCAGTGTAGCAGCTGAGGGTTTTAATATTGTGCAATAGTGAAAATTTGAGTACAAACTATGTCTGTCCAAACTGCTATCCAAACAGAGGAAAACTGGCAAAAATAACTAGTGAGGAAAATTCCTCACTCCGTGGATGATCTGACACTGACCTCAACTTGAAACCGAGACGTCCCTTGCTACCCTTGTGCAGTCTCTGCATCAGCCTACGTAGTCACTGCATCCCTCTAGCTCGGAACTACGTCACCTCTCATTGTCTCGTCAACTACTGTCTGGGAAACTGATTCTCCTGGCCTCTTCTACCTCTATCCAACTTCTGGAACTGAGTCTCGACTTCTCCCGAACAAAACGAAAATCTCCTCTAGAGGGCTCTGCATTGCCTCTCTGTGGAAATCAGTGTCTCTCTGCAATGTACTCGCAGGAACTAGAAAATCTTCCTCCGGCCTCACTATCTCTGCCCCTCTCTCACTACTTCGATCTCACTGAATGACCTACGACAATTGAATTTTGCTTCTCTGGAGATTGATTTCCTAGCAAAATCGAATGCTCAACTGATTTGGTGTGTCTTCTCCAACCCCCATTGACTTCTTCTTATAATGCTACGTTGATACTTCAACGACCACGATTTAATCTTAGTCGATGGCTAGGACTAACTAGAAATCAATCCATGTACTTTTCTATAACATTCTCACCATGAATTAATTAATTCTAATTAATTAATCATATTTCCTAAGTTCAAACTTAAGAAATATTAAAAACTGACTAATAATTCTAATTAAGTCGTCTTTAGGTGGAATTTCCATAAACTATTTCTGGGTATTAGAGAACACATGTATTTTAGCCTCTCCACCAAATCTCGTGGCTAGAACACATCCGATGCTACAAAAACTGACACTTCCTCTAGTGAGGAACGTGTTCTAGTATTGCTATCTCCTATCATCTGCATCATCTCCTATCACGCTGCTGATCTCTGCCTGCTGCTGCCCACCAACCACTGTGCAACTCTAATATGTGCTACATCTGTGTTGTTGCTGATTGAACTACTGCCAACACTGCATCTGCACTGCAACTCCCTCTCCATCTACTACTGCTGCAACTGAAAAGCATCCAAAATACTGAATCAACTATGATCAGTATGATACATCTATCACCCGAGTCTCTCATTGCTACTAGTATCTGCGTTGTCATTGAGGCATCTGCGTTGCTACTGACTCTGCATTGTGCCAACTGTACTGCTGCCAACTCTGCATTGCGCTCCCCAACATTTGACATGTAACTAGACTGCATCTGTCACTTCGGCATTTGATTGCATCTACTGCCACTGATCCATCCTGCTACTGAAATACTGTGGGTTCCCATAGCAAGGTTTTGATTCAAGAGATGGACCTCCTTAAGAATCCTGCCCATTTGTAGCACTTTGGGGCTACAAAACTAAATGACCCCACCTTACTCTTGGGGGTATGTCAACAAACATGGCGAAGTCTTCCTCTAGCCTGGAGGAAAGCCTATCAATATTTGTTGATGTTGCCTACTGGTCCTGCTTCTCCTCCTTATCCTTCTTCCTGAGAGGACACTGGGTGTTGTAGTGGCCAAGCTCACCACATCTGAAACACTTGACCTTCGATAGGTCCTTCTTCTTTCTGCTTTGCTCCACCTGTCCCTGACTAGGGCCCTTCGATGCGAGGTCCACATTCTCCTACTCCTTCACCTGCTTCGATCCGTTGCTGTTGCCACTGATGGAGCTCTTCACTAAGTCTCACCTCAACTCCTCCTGCTGCGAATCGACCCACATCCTGTCCCACCTTGGAAAGGTTTCTCTTCCCAAAATGCTTTGGACAAATACCTGCCACTCCTTGGAGACACTGTTGAGTGCCAATCGTACTAGCTCTGTGGCTTGAGGTGCTGCTCCAACAACTGACAATTGATCCTAGATCTCCCGAATCTTAGTGAGGTAGGGGTCTATGCGTTCCCCCTTTTGCATCCTAGTGCATCTCAACTTTTCCTCCAAGTACATCTTTCACTACTCAGAAGTGCCTTGGTTTAGCGTGGAAAGTGTATCCCACATCTCCTTGGTCGTTCCCTGGCTCACTATGTGTGGTACAATGGGATCTCAAACACCGTCAAGAATCAACCTCTTTGCCCTCACCATCTCCTTTCAATATTCCTTCAACTGATCTGCATATGTGGGGATAGCTACCACTTCATCTATGAATGTCTTCAGGCCATATTCATCTAGAAGGAAGGACATCCTTGCCTTCTATATGGCATAGTTGGAAGCACCGTCCAACCTGTCCTGATCTCGTAGACCAACAATGGCCATCTCAACAAAATAAGTCGAAATCCTATTCTCTTATGCTCATATGATTCTAGGCTCTACACACCCCCTACTAGAGTGAGTAAAATTGTTCACAACGAATGCTGATCTGTAAGAGAAAATTGAACATCTAAAGCTAGAAGTCCCTTGAGGAAAATTTCCCTCAATGTGTATTCTTTCCTCCTCATGGCATTATTTTACACTAGAAAATGCTGCAAAATACTGCGTCTAGCTAGGGATATGCTCTGCAAGGAAAATACTAGCTACTCCCTCTGCCTCTAGTAATCCTCGAATTGGAGAAATTTGATTTCTCTGTCGCTCTCTCAGAGAAATCGATTTTTCCTCAAGAAATTGACCTTCCTGGCCATGAAACTGCGCTGCCTCTGAGGGTTTCGAACTACTGCCTATGCAGAGCTATGGAATTCCTCTTCCCTTCTTCCACTGAGCTCTTCGACTTACAATCTACGCTCTGATACCATGTGAAAATTCAGCTAACCCTAAACCTTATTGCAACAACTGATGTTATTTCTTCTATTTGTTAATTTAATTAAACAAATTATTTGTTGTGTGCTACGACAAATATCAAAACAAATATGCTGCAACCTTCACAAAAAAATACTGCGGAAGAAACAAAAATGTTGGAAGAAATATATGCACGCACATAATATAACACAACTATTTTATGACTAAGTCCCAAGAAAAATTGGTGCAACAGCTAAGGGTTTTAAGATTATGCAGTAGTAAAAACCTGAGTACAAACTATGGATGCCAAAAGTGGCTATCCAAACAGAGGAAAATTGGCAAAAATACCTAGTGAGGAAAGTTCTTCACTCCACATGCAATCCGACACTGACCTCAGCGTGAAACTAAGTCGTCCCTTGCTACCTCTGTGCAGTCTCTACGTCAGCCTACGTAGTCACTGCCTCCCTCTAGCTTGGAACTGCGTCACCTCTCACTATCTCGTGAGCTGTTGTATAGGAAGCTGATTCTCCTAGCCTCTGGAACCTCTATCCAGCTTCTGGCACTGAGTCTCGACTTCTCCCCAACAAAACAAAAATCTCCTCTAGAGGGATTTGTGCTTCCTCTCTATGAAAATCACTGCCTCTCTGAAATGTACTTGCCGAAACTGGAAAAGCTTCCTCCGACCTCACTATCTTTGCCCCTCTCTCACTACTTTGATCTCACTGAATCACCTCCGACAACTGAATGTTGCTACTTTGGAGATCGATTTCCCAGCAAAATCGAATGCTCAACTGGTTTGGTGTGTCTTTTGCAAGCCCCATCAATTTCTTCTTATAATCCCCCATTGAGACTTTAATGAACGCGATTAAATGTTAATCAATGGCTAGGATTAGCTAGAAATCGATCCATGTACTTTTCTAGAACATTCTCACCATGACTTAATTAATTCTTATTAATTAATCATATTTCCTAAGTTTAGATTTAGGAAATATTAAAAACTAACTAATAAATCTAATTAAGTCGTCTCTAGGTGGAATTTCCAGAAACGATTTCTGAGTATTGGAGAATATATGCATTCTAGCCTCTCCACCAAATCTCGTGGTTAGAACACATCCGACGCTACAAAAACTAACATGTACTTCTTGCTTGGTTATTTAAAGCGTATCCTTAGAAATTGTAGAAAACCTTTAGGATTGTACATTTTTTGTCTGTAAAAGATCTTCCTTCCCCGGGGTTGCTTTTTTCTCTCCATTGAAGTTTAGCTTTGTGTCCATCCTTCCGTTGGGGACTTCTAAATCTGACAGGTTGTTTTTTGTTCTTGATGATATTGATCAATGCGTTTTATGCCATTTTCAAAGATAACTTCATATTGACTTCTTGCTATATTAATAAATTTCATTTTGTATTTTCTAAAATCTATTAGAAAAGATCTAATGTTGTCAAAGAAAAATATACGAAGAGGTAGCAGACTGCCGCCCCACAAGTGGAAAAATGGCAACTAAAAAGATAAAATCAGGGATTAATGATAAGCTCTTCTTATCCCCTCTTGATGTTCTTTTTGCTTGCTTTGAGACGGAGCATTTCATCTTAGTAACCATGTATTTTATGTGTTTTAAGGGAGAAATCCATGTCTATTTTGTGGTTCAGGAGGATGATTTGCTCAGACCTTGTGTGTTTATCTAGACTCTGCCCCATTATATTGATCACCTTCTTCCTCCAACTTATGCAAACAATTGCAGGTGCAATGTCTCGTGACAACTCCCTATAATTGGATGCAAATTATACTAGGTTGGTGAGATGGTGTACATCTTCCCATTCTGTTTCTAGACAATCACTTCCATGAAGGCCACATAGATGTTGTTGCTTTCTGTGTAGAGTTGCCTTCCAACCAGATTGAACAATTGGATACCCACCACTATATATTTCTCTTCCTCTTCATATGTTGGGAGAGCCTCGACTTTTCGTCACAGGGCTTTCCCAGGATCATACAGGTAGGCTTTCTCTGCCCTAGGTAGACATTCTTTTACAGTGATTGATGAGGATGGAGATGACCATATTCCTTCCTATAAACTCAACTCTTAAACCACCCTTTTGTACTCTTTTTTTCTCATATTCTTACTTGTACCTCTTTAACTTGTAAATCTTCCTCTTTCTAATGTTGAGTAGTGCTTGTCCATTTTCTAGGGTTCACCCTTTATTCCTCTCTTTTGTTTTTTCCATTTCACTTGTATCTCTCTGTCTTGTAACTTTCAAGAGTAGTATTGGCACTTCCACCTTATTTTTGTGACTTGTTTTATTTTCTATCTCCATTGACCTATTAGTCGTGTCATTTGTTGACATTAATGAATTTCCTTATTTTATCTTTGCTGAAATTGCTTCACCAAATGTTTCCATTTAAGCTTTTAAATTAGTTGACTTTAACTTTCTGTCTCCGGTTGAAAAAATAATCCTCCAAGACAACTGCGCTCTCTAAAATAATGCTCAACTCTTTCAACTTATGAGTGAAGAACCAACCCCATATGTTTCTTTTTGTGTCTATTTTTTTTTTTGGTTATTTAATTTATTTTTAAAAATATTGTATTTTGAAAACGTGCCTTGGGCAACTAAACAATTGAGAAGTGCCTGTTAGACTAAATGGATTGTTGTTGTTTGGTTCTTTCTTGGTTGAGGAGTGTGTTTCTTGATAAACCTGATTGTGAGAATTGAAACAACTCCAGATATTGAGAGAGAACTGCCAAGCCATTTTGAGATGATAGGAAACGGATCAATGTCCACAATGGTAACATAGATTGGGATTTATATTTCCTCTCAAATCTGGATTTCTTGACCTCTTCTTGTAGGAAGTGTAATGAACCAATGTAGGATATGATTGACAGGAAGTTATTTACCAAGTTAAGGCATGAGAATTACTCTTTATTACCTTAACGACAATGTCACATCTTCCTTTCCAACCTTTTTGAGATTTCAGTGTCTTATCATGATCTGCAATTTAAGCTATGAATATTTTAATTACATGGAACTTGGAAGAGCCTTTTGAGTTATCCATATTATGTTTATTGATGCATTGGATATATTAAACTAAACAATGTTAGTTCATAAATTTTTTTGGGTTTACTATAAAATGCTTTGAGCAACTATGCTTTAGAAGGATGCAAATTGGGTTCATGAAATTTCTGCATTTTGTTTTGGTTGAACTCAAAATGTTCCCATTCCGTAAGCAACATGCCAACATTATATAGATCCCAAAGAAGAGCTTTGAAATGCAGTAGTGCCAACCCATGATGGGGTCTAACTCCATTTGAACTTTTGACATTATAGTATAATAACAACTCCTAAAAAAGTGGAGTTGTTCTTATTGTTTTGAAAACTATATCACTGGGTGCATTAATAGTTTTCCCACCTATAAAGGGGTTTGACTATCAGTTTCGAAATTTTATTCTAACAGTTCTAATGAATAAGGGATTCTAATCCTATGGTTTTGAGATTTACGAGCCATGGGTTTGATATATAGTCTTTCTTCAATATGTACATTTATTTATGAGGCTTGAAACTAAAGTGCAGTGTTATTTAAAATTTGGTTGTCATACGGTGGTGATGTACAACTTTGGCTCCGAGGGAGCCATGTTACACTGAAAGACATCATTCTGAAGTTCTGGAATCCAACTCCAAGGAAGTTTAACTATTATTTGTTGAGGAGGATTGTGGTCTTTTATCCTTATTATAAGAATTGATTCGTTTCATGCCTTTGAGATGACTTCCACAAATTTTCAAGCTCTCATTTCCCACTATCGTCGTCATATGTTTTTTCTTGGTGTGTCCTCCAGATTACTGCACATGATTTTATACTGTATTAATTATAGATATATTCATTTTATTTCTAAAAAATATATTTGGTTTTGGTGCACCTTTTTTGCAAGAAAATCTTATAGTTATTTTGAATTTAACAGATTCATCATATGGTGGGAATTTTGCCAAAATTTTTGTGGGATCCGTACCCAGAATAGTTATAGAGGAGGATGCAAGTCTTACAACAAAGATTATTTACAGTGCCTAAGAGTCACTGAGATATTCTTTTTGTTGAAACAATTGCATTTGTCATCACTAAATTTTCAGGATAAGTATACCTCATTTCTATATGAATATCTAGCAATTATGTTTTTCTGTTTTCAATTAGGAATGTGAGTTTGCATGCAGCATTGATTCTACACTCTAGATGGGCAAAGAGAAACTGTGACGTGTATTGGACAAAGCCGCTAAAAATATCAATTTTAGGGTATTAATGCTCCCATGGGAAGGATGAAACCATAGATGCAATCAATTCATTCCCTACAGATTTGTCAATTATTAGTGTGTTTGTTTAGGAATTTGCATTGTTAAGAGCTTCAAAATTTGTCCACCTGCTAACAAATTTGCATTGTTTGAAACTTACTCGATAATGCCAAAATTCTCTGGTTATGTATGATCATATTTGCTTAACATGGAAATGCATTTTAAGTAGTTTGATTGATGATGTATTATTGTAACTTGTCTGATTGTTCAGTTATTTTAAATAAAACTGACCTCTCAGTCACAGTGAAATAAAATTGATTTTTTTTTGTCAGATACGTCCTCTGTTTGATGAACATGGAAATGTCCTTGAAGTTGCTTTGATCAAAGATAAAAATACTGGACAAAAAGAAGTTGCGCAACTTATCTCTCTTTCACAAATATGCTTTAGTTTTGTTTTTATTTCTTATAAGGTTTCATGTATTATTAGTTCTTTCACAAATATGCTTTAGTTTTGTTTTTATTTCTTATAAGGTTTTATGTATTATTAGTTTATGCACAAAATTCAACCACAATCAACCATGTTTGTTTATTTTTTTCATCATTTAGTGGTGCAATGTTTCAATAAATATGATTAATTTACTCCATAATTATGATATCCCTAGAATTAATTTTTGAAGCTATTGAAACATTTAGAACTCATCTTTGCAAAAGATGAAGCAGGGTTTACAATGACATTGTAATTGATAGATTTGCCCTTTTTTTCTCTGTAGAGCTAATAATTTTGATATGTGGATCAACCACAAGCATTTACAAGAAGGTGGTGCATCCTGTATGGCCTTTGCGAATTTATAGTATTATATAACATATTGAGATAGATGACCAGAGTAATATTCTACACAAACTCCATTAACAGTAAAAAAGCATACACTAGATATTAATTTTATTGATGTGCAAATTGATATGTTATAATGTCCAACGAAAAGGGCATAGTTGTTGATTCCATGATGTAGAAGGTTTCCACTGTGTTTTCTGCTTTGCCACACACCTGAAAAAACCAACGAATCTAGTGACTTTGATGTGCATGCAACAAATCTAGTGATTTTGATGTGCATATAGGTACATGAGAATGGTAGACACAAGTTACATGCAAGTCAAAGTCAAAGGATGGTCACACAGTTACAATGTACATGCTAAAGTAGAACGGTTGACATCAGTTCCATACATGTTGATTGTTGAATAGGGTTGTGACATTGTGATCCAGATTAAATCATTATATTGTTTGTCGTCCAACTCTATGCATTCAGAGTGGAAAAAGTGGAGGAATCAACTCATGGAACAATTTTTACTGGTGGGATCTAGTTTAGCGAAATGGGGTCTAACACTTTTTGGGAGCGCTTTGAGGCATCAAATGATGTTTTTTAGGGGTAAAATTTTGTTGTTTTAGTGCAACATATTTTCACATTGTTCTACACACAAAGATCTTTCCAGCGACACAAGAATCACATTAATCAAAGTCCCTCTAAAAAAGTTATGCCACTCAGAAGTTGACCTTCTGGTTTTCACACCTATAATTCGGGAGAATGTCGCGTCAACCCCCATTATTCATGGAAAAGGGACTAACCACATGATTGTGATGTAAAAGACTCTAGAAGAGTCTATATTGTAATTCTAGTTAAGAGTTGATGTAGTCAAACTTAACCACTAGTAGGCTATCGATTTGTGTTATAATCGGGCCACTAGGAGGAAGAGGCATTCCATTCTTTTGAGAGCATTTTGTTCCATAGTTGAGCAAAGATAGCCAAGAGGGATAAGAGGTAGAGCACACAGGGAAGATTTGTGCAGTGTAGCATCCCACGGGCCACAAGTCTTACTTCTTTGTACCTACAGCCAAATTTCCAGATAGAGAAAGAGAGCGAAACAACCTCACTTTCTAGCTAGGTTTTTTCCCGAATGGGTCTCCCAAAGCATATTTTATGTCGATGTGTGTGTGAAATTATTTTTTTGTTCTCTATTTTATTGCATAATTTCCATTCGCATGCATGCATTAATTACAGTTAAATCTACAGTTCTTAAAGTTTAATAAAACTGTGATAGTGTAGAATCTCAATTTTTAATATAATATTACCATATTTGTTGTGACGAACTATCCAATGGAATATCCATGGAAATTTACAGATCATATTGGTATCATAGTGGGTTTCTTTGGGTATTTTGTGGAGTTTGTGGGGGATCTTGGCTGGCAGGGTCAAAAATCATAAAACCCTAATCACGGTCAACGAATCTGTAAACGACCCTCGTGATTCTACACAGGTGAGGTTTTTGCAGCTGGAACAACAAGTCATAGACATAAATTGCAATGCAAAACTCATCATGGCAACCTTGAACGATAAGCTTGGGATATTTGAAGAAGGCAGGGGTTCGATTGTAGAGGAAAAATTAGAAGGGGGATTGAGGGATTGGGAAGAAACGAAGAACCAACCGAAAAAAGAACTCAGAAAAGATCAACCTAGTTCGAGTGTCGTGAATCCATCCTTGTTTAAAATGGAAGCAAAATTCGATATGAGGTTGTACCATAGCGAGATCGAGACCCTGAAGCTGAACCATTGGTTGTAACAATTGGAAGTTTATTTTAGTGTTAATCAAATTGAGGAAGGGAAAAAGATCTCATTCATACGGCTAAAATTAGAGGGCCATGCATTGACTTGGTGGGAGAACCACATGAAAATCCTGAGTTTGGAGGGAGAACCTCCAATGACCAAGTGGGAGGATTTCAAAACCCTCATTAAGTCACAATTTTATCCCATTGGGTATGTGGAGGACCAGTGGATTCGATGGCATTACTTCAGGCAAAAGTTGGGCCAAAGCATGCAGGAGTACACCACGAAATTTAGAAAGATGACTATAATGTTGGGTATCTCTCGAAAGAACCCAGATGTATTCAAGCATTTGGGGGGTCTGCACTGCCATCTGCATGAGCAAGTGATAATATTCAAGCTCAAATCAGTGGATGAGGCTTGTGTACAGGCATAATACCTGGAGAACATAGGCCTGAAGAGAGCACAATGAAGTGGATCGAAGCAGAAGGAACAACATGATGCTTCTAAGGAGGGAAAGAAGAAGCAAAAAGGGGGAAAAGATAAAAAGACAACAACCACAACACACCTGTGCAAAGATTCTAGCAACCATTGCAACATTAATGGCCATATAGAGGAGAAATGCTGGAAGTTGCATTTAGAGCTAACCTTGAAGAACAAGAAGAAATATAATAAGAAGAAGAATCTCATGGACACTGATTTGAGAAACCAAGTTGAAAGTAGCTCAGACGTGGATGAGAGGATCGTCTTTACATCAGTGCTGAAGGAGGTGAATCTGAGTAGCCTTTAGCAGTAGGAAGAGAAAGAAATGACCAAACTCTTCCATATCAAAATATAGGCCAAGAAGACAAAGATTGATGCTATGTTTGACTCAAAATCACAGGTGAATCTCATTGCAGCATAGCTGGTCAAGAAGTTGGGGATGGAAGTTCGTTATCATCCAAACCCATATCCACTAGGATGGGTAAATAAGGATGCAGAGCTAAAGGTAACTAAACAATGCAAAATTAGATTTGCTATCAGTGCTGATTTTATTGATGAAGTAGATCTAGATGTAGTTCCCCTTGATGTACATGGGGTTGTGTTTGGGAGTCCATACATGTACATGTGTGATATAATATTCGTGAGGAGAGCCAACCAATATCGACCCGTCAAGGATGGAAAACCGTTCCTTATTAATGCGCACAAAGGCAAGTCAAAAATTTCACTGGTAAGTGCCAATCAAGCCAAGAAATTGATCAGTTCCAGCAATAAATATGTTTTATTGTTTTTAAGAGAGTCGGTCTGGAGAGGAGTCAATAAGAGGCAAGGCATCTCGGGAGGGGTGTACTAAGAAACAAAAACAACAATTGGAGGAGTTGTTACAGGAATACAAGGATGTGTTCTGAGAGCATAAAGAGGTACCACCTAAGAGAGAAGTGGAGCATGAGATTCAGCGATTTCTGGACTCCCCATTGTTGAATATTAGGCTATACAAGCAGTCTGTTATAGAAGCGAGGTGAAGAAATAGTTGCAGCAATTGCCGAAACAGGGTGTCATTCGACTGAGTACATCACCATGTGGGTCACCCATCATCATTGTGCCAAAGAAGGATGATATTTGGCAGATGTGTATAGATTACAAGGCATTGAACAAAATCACGCTTAAGAACAGATATCCCCTACCCAAGGTAGATGGTTTGTTGGATTAGTTGCAGCAAGTAAAGTACTTCACCAAGCTAGACTTGGAGTCTGGATATCACCAGGTTCAAGTCAAAGAAGAATATACATGAAAGACCACCTTCAAAACCAGGCAAGGTTTGTATGAGTGGTTAGTCATGCCATTTGGCCTATGTAATGCACCAACTACATTGATGAGATTAATGAATGATATATTGCGCTCTTTTATAGATTCATTTGTTATTGCCTGTTTGGATGATACACTGGTATATAGTGCTAACTGGGAGGAGCATATTTCACGTTTGACGCAGGTGTTGGAAACATTGAAGAAGCACCAACTGATAGTAAATTTCAAGAAGTGCGAGGTTGCACAACATTATTTGGTGTATTTGGGGTATGTGATCAAGGGAGGAGATTTGAAGATAGATCCTTCCAAGATGGAGGCCATCATGAAATGGTCGGTGCATACTAATGTTTATGAGGTCAGGAGTTTCATTGGGGAAGCACAGTACTTGAGGAAATTCATAGCCTCGTTTTCAGCAGTAGCTCAACCACTCCATGCCATAACAACAAGTGGCAAGAGTTTCTAGTGGGGAAAAGGTTAGAAGAGGGCTTTCGAGGAGTTAAAGAAGAAGATCATCCAAGCACCAGTTCTGGCATTACCAAACTTGCAACGACCCTTTGAAGTGGAGACAAATGCGAGTGGGTATGTTATGGGAGTTGTCTTGATGTAGGGAGGAAGGCATGTATGCTATCATTATGAAGTATTTCATGGGCAGGTCCTTAACTACCCTACCTGCGACAAGTAAATCTATGCCATGGTGCAAGTTTTGAAGAAGTGTAAGCACTATCTGATGGGAAATGAGACAATAATCCACACAAATCACTAGTCGTTATAGTACTTGCAAGCCCAAAGTAAGCTATCACAGACCAAGCATTAGAAGTGGATGGGGTTTTTACAACAGTTCCATTTAGTGATCAACTATAAGAAGGGAAACACAAACAAGTTGGCCGATATGATTTTAAGGACACCCACATTGAAGATTACAACTTTGGGGACTCTTATGCACATGGATCCATTCACCCATGATGCATATGGAGAGGCATATTACGCGGATGAGAACTTCAAGGAGGTGTATCAGCAGTTGCAGATTCAGAGTCATGTGCACGATGGCGATAACACCATTGACTACCATCTCCAGGGTGGGTTACTCTATAGGCTGGATAAGTTGTGTTCTTAAAGGTGAGAAATTGCAACTAATTAGAGAGGCTTACACCTCCAAGGCTGCGGGGCACTTTGGTGTAGGGAAGATCATGGCGAACTTGAAGAGGTATGTGTATTTTCCCAAGATGCAAGAGAAGGTAGTTAGGTTCATAAGAGGATGCATGCTTTGTTGTACTATCAAGCCTAGTAACAAGAAACATGGTCTATATCATCCCTTACTTGTACCTACTCGTCCTTAGGAAAGCATTTCTATGGACTTCGTGGGAGATTTATCGACAATCAGGAAAGGACATCACTACTTATTCGTGGTAGTTGACAGGTTCAACAAGATGTGTGTTCTGATGCCTTGTAAAAATACCATTAGTGGGCAAGAAACATCAATCTTGTTCTTTGGACAGATCTAGGTGCGCTTTGGGATACCAAAGAGCATCATTTCAGACAAGGATACAAGATTTCTTAGTGCATTTTGGACCAAATTGTGGGAGAAGATGGACATGAAGTTGAAGATATCTACAACATTCCATCCATAGACAACTGGGCAGACAGAAGTAGTCAACAAGAATTTGGTGCAACTTCTAAGTGGATAAAACCAAAAGCATCTGAATGCTTGGGATGAAAATATGGTATATATACAACATTATTACAACAGAGCATTCCACACTTCTACAGGAAAGTCCCCATTTGAAACTTGTTTTGGATATTTTCTGCCTTCACCATTGAACATTGCATATGGGCAACAAGGAGGAGTGAGGGAAGATCTTATGGGAGATGCTTCGAGGGCTGGAAAAATTATAGACAAGATCAGGAATATCCATTTATAGGTACAAGAAACGCCACAATAGTAGCATGAGAAGTATAAGTCCAGGCATGATTAACATAGAACAAATAAATCATTCAAGGTGGGAGATCGAGTATGGTTATAGTTGATTAAGGAGAGGCTGCAGGGGCCTGGTAAGAAAATCAAGGCTCTGGGGTATGGTACCTTTGAAATACTGGAAAAGGTGGGTGATAATTCCTATCGACCCAGTTTACCACCATACATGCGCATTTACTTAGTTGTGAATGTAGATAATTTGAAACTCTATGAGCCTTCCATGCTAGATCAGGAAGATGAACATGTCCTACCTTCTGTGGAAAATGCTTAGACAGAGTTGAAAAAAGATACAACTTTGCAGAAGAGGTCCAAAACTACAATACAGGGGCAACATGACCTTTGGTAGATTGAGTTGAAGGGACAACTTCTAGGAAAAGCTAAATGGTACACCAGAGAGAAGGTGGAGGAAAAATTTCCTCACCTCATTCAGTGGAAGTTTCTGGAGTCCAAAAGACTCCTAAAATGGGGAGGTGTGATCCATATTGGATCATTATATTGTTTTTCATCCATCTCGATGCATTTAGAGTGGAAAAAGTGGAGGAATAGACTCATGGGACCATTTTTATTGACGGGACCCAGTTTGGCGAAACAGGCTCTGAAACCTTCTAGGAATGTTTTGAGGCATCAACCGACATTTTTTGGGGGTAAAAATTCACCACGTTATCCTTGCACCTTTTCATGTTGTTCTACACATAAAGATTTTTCCAACCGCATAAGAAACACGACAATCGAAACCCGTATGCAAAAGTTATGCTACTCAGAAGTTGACCTTCCCGTTTTCACACATATAATTCGAGAGGATGCCGCATTAGGCCTCATTATTCATGGAAAAGGGGATAGCCATGTGATTTTGATGTAAAAGGCTCTATAAGAGTCTATATTGTAAATCTAGTTAAGATTTGATGTAGTCAAACTTAACCATTAGTAGGCTATCGAGCTATGTTATAACCGGGCCACTAGGAGGAAGAGGCATTCCATTCTATTGAGAGCATTTTGTTCCATAGTTGAACAAAGATAATAGCCAAGAGGGATAGGAGGTAGAGCACACTGGGAGTATTTGTGCATTGTAGCAGCCCATGGGCCAGAGGCCTTACTTCTTTGTACCTGTAGCCAAATTTCCAAACAGAGAAAGAGAGCAAAGTGACCTCACCTTCCAACTGGGTTTTCTCCCGAAAGGGTTTCCCAGAGCATATTTTGTCTCTGTGTCTGTGTGAGCTTATTTTTTTGTTCTCTATTTTTCTACATAATTTCTATTCACATGCTTGTACTACTTAAAGTTAAATCTACAAATGTTAAAGTTTAATAAACTAGTAATAGTGTAGAATTTCATATTTTTAATATAATATTATTAGATTTATTGTGACGAACAGTCCAATGGAATATCCACGCTAGTTTACATATCACATTGATACTAAATTTTAATTTGACTCATGTAATAAAAAATTAGAGGTGGACTTCGTATATTCTCTTTGTATGGAATGGCATTAGGCATCTTTGGTTTTTATGCAGTGATAACATTAGGCCTCAAAGTCATTTTAAGAATGACTCTTCTTTGGAATATGGCTCCATGAGCTTCTTCTATGGCTCTTGGATTAAAGGGTTCCATTAGTGGATGATGGTAGTCAATTACTGAAAACACTTGAAGTGATTTGGATTATCTTCCCAATTTAACTTTAGACATGTTAAATTTATCATTAAGTTTTATGTTAGTATGAACTTTTTGAAAATATTAATACATATTTTAGCGTTTGGGTTGACACTTTCAAACACAAATGCTTCTAAGTTCCTACTACCTATACTATGATTTATATGGGAAGGTTTTCTTACTCACTTTATGCTAATTGCGAGGTTTTCAACTAATTGGTTCATTCAAAGTGTGAACAAACAACATAATTGTTGACAATATGATATTACATTCTCTTACCAATTATATTAAAATTGTCACAAAATTTAATATTACTAAATAACATTATTCCACTTTAACTAAACCTACTAACTAAATTGAAAATTATATTATTAATTAGTAATCAATATTGTCAAAAAAATTTCCAACTTAACATTTTCCCTTTTTAACTTTTGAGTGATTAAGAGTTCATCCTCCTCATACGTAAGAAAACATGGTAATGGTCCCAGACTAGAGGTCTCCAGAAGAAGTAGCACTTTATGCTCTTATGGACCACAAAACAAGTCATTTCAGGTGGGCAAATTTTTTCTGCATAGAATGATGTAACTGCAATTGGGGATATTGCAAGGGGGTATTGAAGTTGTATCAACAAAACTTGGTCGATACCCTCTTGGAATTTTTTGGACTGGTTTTGAAATTGCACATGGGAAATAATCCAACCATGTAGAAAATTAACTTTGGAAAGAAAGAGAAGTAGCAATGTGTAAGGTGACAGTTTGAACAAACCAATGTTTTACTTCCAGAGATGTTCGTTTGTCTATGAAGGCGATTTCAATATAATAACATTGTAGTAACATGCATGGCAGGGAAGGGCATCATATTCAATTAAATTATCTTTTTAAACATGCCCATTTGAATTTGTGAAGCAACCACCAAATTTTCTATGAACATAGTTACCGATCAAACGAGAACTATTTCCTCAAAATAGGTCCTCTAGCCCAAAAACCCTCAAAAAACATGAAAAACACTGAAATCGAAAAGCATTGATGTTGGAATAACTTTTTTTTTTTGGTACTTCTTCAACATTTTTAAAAAATGATAGTGAAAATCAAATTTTTGTGTGCAAAAGACACCCTGAAAAAAAGTGTTGATGCAGAAATAACGTTTTTTTTAGAGTAAAATTTCAACATTTTTAATAATGATGTTAAAAATAAAATATCATAACTCCGAAAATTTTTAAATTTCCAACGATTTTCAAGCATGACATTAAAAATAAAATACCACATCTTTGAAAAGCTTTAAAATTCTAAGATTTTTAGGCATGATATTAAATTTAAAATATCACGTCTTTGAAAAATCTTAAAATTCCAACAATTTTCAGACATGGTGCTAAAGAAAAAATATTTATAACTGTTTTCAACCATAGCATTAAAGATAAAATACCATGATTTAGAAAAACATTAAAATCTTGACAAACTTTCAACCATGAAATTAAAACCAAAGATTATCAATACAAAAGAATCTTAAGTTTTCAAAATATTTCAAGCATGATATTATGGAAAAAATTTATGACTAAAAAAACTTTAAAAATGAACACTAAAACGAAAAGAGTTAATATATCAATAGTGATTTAGTTTTTTAATGCTAAACGTATAGCAATTTTAAAATCTTAGCCTAAAACAAACTGAAACATTGCAACAAAAAATTAAAAAGCAATCACAAATTGACACGCAGTGTAGGTGAATTGTACCCATTGTAATGAAAACTTAAAGACCAACCATGAAATTGACATATTGTGGAGACAGACACAATTCATTATAACCAAAATTCTAAAATCAACTATCAAATTGCACATAATGAGATCAGGGAGCTAGACGAGCATCGACACAGATCTCGTAGAGAAAAAAATAAATTCAAAGTAATAAACAAATAAAAATGAAAAATATAAAATAAACAAAATTTCAAATATTTGAAAAGAAAAAAGTAAAAAACACAAAAAATAATACAAAAGAAACAAAAATTCAAATATTTGAAAAAATTCAAATATATAAAAAAAAAAATGTAAACAAAAAATCAAAATTAACTTAAAATTAAAAAAAAAATTGGAAAAATATTTCAAAATACATATAATTTAAGAAAAAAAAATTAAAAATTAACCATTTTTTTTAAGTAAAAAAAATAATAATATAAAAATAGAAAAAATTGATAATTAATTAAATAAATAAAAGGAGTTGTCTATAATGCGACTTTTTGGAGATTCCGGTGACGGAATCAGAATATAAGAAATTGAGGTTAAATCTTGATTTGTTGCAGTTAAAATGGTTTTTTAACTGCATATTTGGATTCAGCACCCTGGAAAACCCTGGGACGCTTTAATTGTGCAGAAATTAGCTATCACAACTTGCGATTCCAATAAATTTGCTGCTAGATTTTGACTGGAAAAACCCACCAAAAAAGCTTTTCAAAAAGTCGCATTATAGACAAACTGCTAAATAAAATAATAATAATTATAAAATAACAAAATTAAGATAAAAACATTAAAAAAATTAAAATAAAATGTTAAAATAAAAAAATTTAAAAAAAATAATATATATATATAATATATATATATTATATATATTATATAAACAAAAAAAACGGCTTAGGGTGGCAGGGGTTGATTTCGAGAATCGACCCCTGTCACCCCGGGCCTGTTGGGCCGCGGGGGTGAGTGGGGAGGGAGTTGTGCAGCTTAGTCGACCTCTTGCCATCCCCGGGGCGGTTGAGTCGCAACACCCTCCCTATTCATGCAACTCAGTTGGCCCCTGCCACCCTCGGGTTGGCTGGGCTGTGGGGGTGCGTGGGGAGGGAGTTGCGTGCAACATCCTCCTCACCCACCCCCGCAGCCCAGAGGGCTCGGGTGTGGCAGGGGTTGACCCCCTGCAACACCCTCCCTGCCGAGCCCAGCGACCCAATAAGCCTTGGCGTGGCAGGGGTCGACTCATGGAGTCGGCCCTTGCCACCCCTTAGTTGATTGAACCACGGGGGCAGGCACAAGGGAGTTGTGCAGCTTCCTCCCTGTCCACCCTCGCGACCCAACAAGCCTAGGGTGGCAGGGGACGATTCTCGGAATTCGCCCCTGCCACCGTTCAGTGGCCCAACATACCCGGACGTGGCAGGGGCCGACTCATGGAGTTGGACGACCCCTACCACCCCCAAGTTGGTTGAGCCACGGGGGGAGGCGGCAAGGGAGTTGCGTAACTTCCTCCTTGTCCACCCTTGCGGCCCAACAGGCCCAGGGTGTCCTGCCACCCTAACCTGTTTTTTGCGGTTTATATATAATATATATATATATATATTTTATTATTTATTTTTAATTTAATTTTTAATTTTAATTATAATTATTTTAATGTTTATTCTAATTTTGTTATTTTTAATTCTTTTTTTTTGAAATTATTCTGTTTGTTTGTTTTGTGTGTTTGTTTTTTTGTAACTTCAAAAAAATTTTTTTTTTTTGGTTAATTTAAATTTTTATTTTCTAAATTATGTGTATTTTGAATTTTTTTTTTTTTTTAGTTTAAATTTTTGAATTTACAAGTAAATTTGATTTTTTACATTTTTTTTTTTTGTTTTTTTTTTAATATTTGATTTTGTTTGTCTCTGTTTTATTTTTTAATTTTTATGTTTTATTACTTGTTACTATTTTTAGAATTGTGTTTTGTTTGTTTAATATGTTTTATTACTTGTTAAAAATTTGTGTTTTTTATTGTTTTTAATTTTTTCAATATTTGAAATTTTGTTTTCTTTTTTATTATTTTTTGTGTTTTTTATTTTTTTTCAATATTTTTAGTTTTTTGATATATTTTTGTTTTGTTTTATTTTGACTTTTTTTTTACAAGTTAATTTTGTTTTTTGCATTTTTGTTGTTATATATATATATATATATATAATTATAATATATATTTGATTTTTGTCATGTTTTAATGTATTTTATTAACCAACATGAAAATTGATCAACATTTAAAAAAATATCTACACTTAATACATTAGAAAAATTTTAAGTGTAAAGAATATGCTCTCTAAACAAAAAGAGTTGATGTTGCATCAACACTTTTCAAAATCAAGATGAAAATCACTAACAAAAGATGTTCTTACTTTAAAAAAATTAAAGTGTCAAATATAAGCCCTCTAAAATAATGTGTTGAACCACATCAACACTTTTCAAAATCCACATGAAAATCAATAACATTTAAAAAAAATGTTCATACTTGATACATAAGAAAATGTAAAGTGCCAAAAATATGCTAAAAAAATGTGTATTATGAATCATCACTTTCCAAAATCTGGTGATTTTTTGCTACTTCAAAAAAACGGGTACTAGGTAATTTTCTTGTTTGATCGACAACTATGTTTATAGTACCTATTTCATCATTCTTATGCTAAATTAGATTGATTGAGTGCAGTTTCTCTAACTTACATTGCTTGATGCAACAAACATGAAACCTTTTAGAATGCAGTTCTTGATATTTAGTATTTAGTATTTACAAAAGTTGCTACCTTCTTAAACATATGCCAAATTTAAAAAATTGATTTATCATTGCTTGATTTACATGCCAAAAATGTTATCTTTCAGTCCCGAATGAACTAAAATATCTTCCCTATGAATTCAAATTGAGACCACCCTTTGAAAGGTTGCTCAGTTGTTATAAACTATATGACCAATTCTAGTTAACTTGTACAACTTCATATCTTGGCCAAAATGTGGAGAGGGATCTTCAATTAGAGTAATCTCTGAATTGGACGACAGGAGTTTCCATATTTATATTATGGTACAAGTTTTTAATTTAAAGAGGTGAGTTTTCAAAATTTTAGTGGAGAGAAAAATGATAAGACATGGGTCCAAGAAACATTGGGCAAAGTCTAAAAAAGAACATTGATTTGGATTCCCCAATAGAAAATTGGCATAAAAATCCACAATTAAAACAAATTCCAAAATAGTAGCTTGCCTAGTTGGTAAAATTGATGTGTTGAAATTTCCCATATTAGTGTTTAAGCCTCTTTGACGACAAAATTGCATTTGTGCTTATGGATGTAACAACGCAAAAAATGATGGCTGGAGTCCAATCCAAGTTCGAAGCATCTTTTGGCAAAATAAATGCCCTCACAATATCTTAGTGGATACTATTGGTTTTGATTTGTCTCACTTATTTAGCCACATTTTGGTAAGAGGAGGCTAGTTTAAATTCTCTTTGAGACATATTGAAAGAGAATTTTTAACAAAACATGTCAAAGCAATCATCTCTATCAAATTTCATTTTCAAAATCTTGGGTCAAACTTGTTGACTAGGTTAGGCAAACATAATTAAGCTCATTGCATCTTCGCTGAACATGACAAGATTTGACTAGATTTGGCCCAAACTTTAACAAATCAAACATATTTAGAAACAAATTTGGGAACTCTTATTTTAATGTTGGACAGTAAGCATAGAGTGTAGCGTATAACCCCAATGCCATACATAGAGGCTTTATTTTAGAAAATAATAGAAAAGAGGCTTAGATTTTCTTCCTTTTTACTAAAGAAGTAAATTCAATTTTATGAAGTGCGTAATCAATCATGCTGAATTTTTTTGTTTCCTCTAATCTTTGAATACATGGCGACACATTGTTCAAATTAGATCTTCTTGTTGGTTTTTTTTTTGCTTATTGTCTTTATTTTTCCCACTATAACCCTATTTTCTATGGAACTTTTTGTTATTCCCCTAGATCTATTCTATAAAGGTATAGTGGGGATGAAGTGTATTTTTGTATTATGTAGGTCTTTTTTCTTTGAGGTTCTTATCTTCACACCCCTTTGCTAGTTGAAGTACTTGTGGGAGGACATGGTTGTCATTGAGAGGTAGAGAATGCTTTCTTTGTATCCATGCAATTGCATTTTTGGATACTTGTGCTTGGTGTGGATTTGGAAGTGTTTAAATGTCCCTTGGATATTTTGTTGGTGTAAAGAATATTAACCAAACTTTGTGCTTACAATTTTAACATTTGTTTAATGGTTACATTTCCGTATCATTGTTATTGATCGATGTATTTGACATTTTGAATTAATTAATAACGAGAAACACTCCTAGTTAGTTTTTTAGGCCTCATAGCCAATAGGATTCAAGAATGTGGTGCATTATTCATAATTCCATCATATATATTCATTGTTTTTTACTTTTTTGGCATGCAAATCAATCTTTTAGAGGTATATTTTTATGTTGTCACAACAAATTTACATGATTCACAAGGTGAGAAATTAATGTTTAGTGTAATTGCAGATTTTGGGTTTGATAATTATAGGGCATTTATAAACTATAAATGTCTTCAAAGTTTCACTTCTAATTGAGTATTTAACTAAACATATTGGGTATATTATATGTAACTATTTTTCCCTCTACCTACTTTTCATAAATTCAATACTATTTTGCTTGTTTAGTAAAAGATTTGCCAAGAATTTACAAAGTTTTATAATTTATTGAAAGTTGCAGAATTTATAATTTATAAATTTTTAGGGCCTAATTTTTGAAAGTCTAATTCTTTAAAGGTTTCTATCTCAATGGAAGAGCACTTGCTTACAAGCAAGAGGTTGGTGGTCCGATTCCATCATGCACTGATATTCATATGGAATGACGACGATTAGTGTTTTGGTGATGGAGGCTATTTTGGCCATCATCAATGAGCTTATGGTGACATTTTTTTATCCTCATCAAAATATGAAATGGAGACGATCAACGAACGCCACCATGTATATGCATTAATAATGACAACCATGAAAGGTCATTGTTGCTCATATGAAATGGTGGCAATCACTATCTGTCATTATAATAATTATTCGTGATAGACCTTGAATATTACAACACCTATACTTTTGGCAATGTGGCCTTTGGTGACGTTCAATTTTTGGTGACAAATCCTTTTTTGACCATCACTGATGAGTTTATGGTGACATTTTTCGACTTTAACCAAAATATGAAATGGTGATGGTCAGTGATAGTTCACATATATATGCATCAATAGTGACGACCATGAAAGGTCAAGCACAATAAATCATTGTTGTTCATATGAAATGATGATGGTCACTATTAGTCATTATAATAATTATTCGTGATAAAATTTAAATGTCACCACTGTTACCGCTCAAACTAGCAGGAGATCCCTAAAGGGAAAATGCTAGACCAAGGGCAACAAATGGAGACTTAGCCCAATGTCACCTTAGGTAAGGCTCCCTTCTATTTATAGACTTTCACCGATGGGAGGAGACCTGGTGTATTATGGAGTCACCGATGAAGTATAAGTCAATGAAAGGATGTGGAGTGACCCAAATAATCCCTTTCCCAGAAGAGTTAGAAAGATAGAGCTTGCTTTCTTTCTAAGAAAAGTACAATGTCTTATAGGGAAAGAAAGGGAGGATTTGAGGGTTAGGTTGTGGGATATGACTTGTGAAGGAATTTCCTAGTCCCTAAAATCCTTATTGAAATTGGTATCCCAGATGGTTCTTGGAGAATTGTCTTTTTAAAGGACCGGGACCACACGAGACCAAGAGGACCTAGTATAGGGTAGGTGAGAAGAGTATGGCAACCAATGATTGTCCCTAGCCTGGACAAGGTATGGAAATGGATCAAAGAAAGAATATTTGCTTAAAGGTTTGAATTGATCCAATAAGGTACTAGCCTTTGTGGATGCTACGGAAAAGTTTGATCTTGAAGTCAGGGCTTGGCTTTTCTCACAACTCCACCATCAAGATGGCCTCAAATTTGGAAGAGGTCTAGAGGAAACACGAGCGCTGGAGACCCTAAGAGATCGAACATTTTGGATGGGTAGTTTGCCAGGTTGATGATGCCCTAGGTGACCTAACTTGGCTAGATCTGGGAAAAGATGAAAAATGTATGATTTTAGGTGATCACCTCTTGGTAGATCAGTGCCTTAGTCTTGGGAGAAAGGAGTCTACGATGAATATGAGTATCTTTGAATCTCAGCCAAGGAGACTTCAAGACCACTTCGCTAGCCTTCTAGGTCAAAGAGAAGTAGTATTATAGCTTTTATATTTTGATGTGCAAAGGAGATGGCTTATCAAGGTCAATTCGTTGATAGAATTACCCTTAGGACATTTCGTTCACGTCACATGGCCCATACATTGAGAGATGCTATAATAGAGACACAATTCCACAATTTAAAGCAGTAAATGCATGCAATAATTAGCCCTAAAAATAGCGAAAATCCCAGTTCAATGTATATGACAAAGTAAAACAAGAATAACATTAAAAGATTGTACTTACATGTAACATAATATATCCAACCACCTACAATTGACAAAAGAGAAGCTCTAAGATAAGATAGACCAATATCCACACATCAAAATTCATCCATAAAGCTCCAATTCATCCTCTAGAAAAAGTGCGAAATTCTTAAGAGAGAGAAAAGATCCAATCCAAAGTGATGATGAACAAATGAACTCATCTCACTTGTATTTATACACTAATGAAGAGTTCAAATTAGTCTCCTTGGCCTACAGAAGCCCCAAAAATAAAATAATGTGCATAATCTAACCTTTGGTGACAAACCCACCAAACTAGCCCACAAATGAAAGAATAAGCATCTTAAGAGGTCAAATGATGAATAATACATGTCATAGGGCCCTCCAAGAGGCATGATGAGGTCCATGGATGTCATAATGAAGATTAGGACCTTCAAAAGTGATGGACAAGGGGTTGGTGCCTTGTTCTCCAAACAATAAACCTGTGGTGCTCCCAATGGGTGTGGGGGCACAATAATAACCTCATGGGTCTCCAAATGAGTCAAAGATGCTTGTAGATTGTCTGTAAGGGCTCTGATGATGGTGTTGGGGATGCCACATCATCCTACAAGTCCTAGGTGTGGGCAAGGGGAAGGGGTGAGCTAGCCCTATGTGGACCCAGGTGGGAGAAATGATGAATGGGGTAATAATGAGTGGAAAGGGGGTAATATAAGAGGATAAGGGAGCAGGACCATGTAATCAAAATTGGAGTTTCCGATGAAATACCATCCCTAAAGACAAATGGTCAGTAAAAGAGATCCCACTCTAAGGGACAAGAGCATAGGTGTAGCCCATTCTTTTTGTTGAATACCCCCATTAATCCATGCCTAGAAGTGTCCATAATAAGCAAGCTAAAATATTCAATTACCAAATGACAAGGCATACCTTTAGGTTCGAGAGGTCCACCTTCAAACATGTGATCATGGCAGATGGGTGAGGGACCACATGGTTGCCTCAGGTAGTAGAGAAATGGCACAATGAGCTAGCTGAAGACCATCTTGGAAAACAAATTCTCCTAGGGGTATCACCCAAAAAATAGTGGGTAACCACAAAACCTATATTTTTGGTGACGCCAGCTTTAGTGACATTCAATTTTTTGGTGATAGAGGCTAAGGTCTATCCCCATTGCTCATATGAAATGGTGACAGACAATATTTATCATTATAAATCATTATTGGTGATGAACCTTGAATGTCACCACAACACCTATACTTTTAGTGACATCATCTTTGGTGACGTTCAATTTTTTGTGGCAGAGGCTCTTTTGGCCATCACGAACGAGCTTATGGCGAAATTTTTCGACCCTCGCCAATGTACTTTTTTCTCATAATGGATGATAAGTGGAAAATATTTAGAAGCATTTTCTTAGTCTATTGTTCAACCTCGGGCATGTTGATAGTGAAATAAGCGCACTTTCTTTTATAATAATGTCCCTGTGCAGGCTATACATAATATTAAATCAATGCTATTGATGACTCCTTAAGGTCATGGTATTTTATACTTCGACTTTTTTCTCAAGCCAAACTACTCATCTTTTGTTTGTCGATGATATCCTTATTCTAGGCGATGGCTTCGAAGATGAGTGGAAAATATTTAGAATCATTTTCTTAGCTTGTTGTTCATCCTCAAACATGTTGATCAGTCAACATAAGCCCACTTTATTTTATAATAATGTCCCTAAGAAGACTATCTAGAATATTGAATCAATTCTACCATATAAGGTGACTCCCTGGGATCATGGTCTTCTATACTTGGACTTTTTTCTCAAGCCAAACTACTAGCATGTGGAGGATTGGAACTAGTTAATAAGGCAGATTGAAGGCAAAGTTAACAACTGGTGCTATAGATGGCTTTCAATTAGTGGCAGAATGACTTCGATTAAATCAACTTTGGAAAAGCATCACCATGTAATTATTTTCTCTTGCAAAGATTGCAAAGTATACAATTCACAAGATTCGACAATGTATGAGTAATTTCTTATGAAATGATAAAATAGGTTGCACATATTGTCATTTGGTCAAGTGGGAAATTCTTGCCCAACCAAAGCATTAGGGTGGTTGGTGATTCAATAACCTCCACTGGTTCAGTCTTGCATTAGCCACGAAACGTGCATGGCGGGCAACCACAAGGGATGGTATTTGGAGCAACACAATTTTAGACAAATACTTGCACAACCAACCTGTTCAATATTGGATCTGGTCCTTTAGACCACTGAAACACACTGTAGGATTAAACATTTGGAGGGGAATGATTACCATTATACCTTGGATCAATAAATGGATGATGTAGAAAGCAGGTAAAAGGAAGTAGGTCAAATTGGGGTCATTTCATATTATAGGGAGATCTTCTTTCTTCCATTTATCTTATGAGCTCATCAATCATCTTGAGTCTTGGAGTTTTTTTATATCATGGCCATGCTCTTATGTCTTCCTTATTGAGAAATCTATAGGGAAGTAGTTAGGATGGTTTCTCTTTCTATGATAACTACATGTGATGTCTTTTTACTTTTTCTTACTTATTAGATTATTATTTTATTATTATGTTTGTTTATCATCAAACAACTACCAAAAAAAAAGGAAGAACAAGAACAAAAAATATAGGCTACAACCCAACGTCAAAACCTCTCGACTTGAGAGGAAAACCGTAAATCTCTTCTCTTCTTATAGATTCTTCAATTGACGAATTCCAAGACCTCTAGACCAAGACCAATACCCTTTCAAGACCAAGTCTGACCTCCCCTGATGATGTGCTTCCTTCGTCCAAGTCAAACCCAATCAAATCTCTTCCAGCAACACCACTTTGACCCTCAACTTTAGAATTTCGGCCTCTACTGCAGATCTGAAATTTTTGGCCGCTAGCAACTACCACTGTATCCACACATGTGAGTGAACTTTAGATTTCCAAGGGCTCCCATCAACTTCACTTTCTTTCCTTCCTTGTCTAGGGCTAAAAGGTGACCTAGTAGGCCCTTCTTCCAGCAACTTTGATAATCTTTTAGCAAATAGAGAATCTCAACCTTGAAGCAACAAACCCTATTCTTCCTTCTTCACACATGTGAGGTAGAATGAGTGCATAAACTTCTTTCTTCATCCTCTTTGTTCTTCACTATCCATTTTCTCCTCCTCCTTCGCTTGAATGAGATGTGAAGTGAATGTGTCTCAAGTAGGTTGAGTTCCCTCCTTTATATAGGCTTCTTAAGGTGGACATGGCTCCTCAAAATAGGCCAACTTCTCAGCTACTAGGTTGACTTGTTCTTGAAGGATATTTTGACACATTTAATTACAAAAACAATTTTCTTTATAAGTTACAATGTGCCCGATGGGGTCTTCAACTTATGACAATGACTTTTTTGAATTCTTGACCTAGGGACAACCCCAGAAGCACTCAATGGGTGCTTGAGCTCTAAAATAAAAGACCTTGAGCATGAAACCCATGCTCCAAAAACAGTAATAATATTTTGTCTTTCATTTTACAAAATACAAGAATCAAAAGTACATTTCATATTTATGAATACCAAACCTAGGTACACATTTTTCAACATTCCTCAGAGCAACCTCTTGCTGGTAGGTGGAAAAGTGCTCCATATTTGGGTCTTTAGGGTCCTCTTCTTGAGGAATGGGATTTATTCACAAAAAATATTTTTCTCAGTGGTCTTACTCTAAATGACAAGGGTGATTCTATTTTTTGGGCTTGGAATTCCTCATCTGGACAAATCAATGCTCGTCATGCCTACAATTCCATATTTGATTGGCCTCCTATGTAAATAGTAAATTGGTAGCACCAGAAAATATGGGATTGGCCTATAGCACCTAAATTGAAGTGTTTTATCTAGCTAGCATTAGAAAATTTAATTCAAACTTGGGACCTTCTGCTGCAAAAAGTATTTTCAGGGCCAAATGTTTGTGTCCTTTGCTCAGAGGACTCTAAAAGAGTTAATCATTTATTTTTTATGTGTGAATTTTCCAGGACTCTCTAGGCAGAAGCCCTTGGGTTATTAAACATCCTAGATTATGGCCCATTGGCACCTCTTAATCAATGCCTTATTTGGTGGGAGAAAAACATGGGCATTTATAAAGTTTTATCCATCTTCATTGCACGGGGTATCTGGAAAGTCATAAATAAATTCATCTTTGAGGGAAGAGTTAAAGAAGTTAGTGGCATCTTGGCCCAGATCATGGGTTTCTTCTCATATTATGTCAAGCCTTGGAAGGAGCCATGAAGTTGATCCTTTCACTTCCCTCCTAGTCCACTATATGAAAATGTTGGCTTTTTTGATGGAGCATATCAATTTAAGGTTTGTGGAGAGGGTGCCATTTATTTTCCTTCGTGGAGACGTGTCTTACCATATTTGTTTGAATTCTTCTTGTGTTGGGTCCAACATCAAAGTAGAGGTGTTTTTTGCATGGGCCCTGTTAGCACACCAGGAAACTCTCCTAGGTTGTAGCTCGGAGATGCTTGGTAACATATAAATCTTCAATATCGTTCTCTGAACTATTGGAATGGATTGGCGTTTGGATCAAGTTAGATGAATGTTTCAACTCTGTTTTCACTCAAGACATGCATGAACACCCTCAACTTGACAAGGCTTTCAACCACTAATACTCAATAGTTTATAGATTCAATGAATAGATGGAGAATCCTAACTGTAATAGCAGATACATACGTAAACACATATGAATGGCTAGCTATAGAAAGTAAATGAAGCTTGAAAATCCAATTTATCAACACAAAGATAAGATGACAGTTATCTGGCATTAGACACAGAAGAAAACATGAATAACCTATTCAAGTTCAAGCTTAGAACATAGGAGAAGATGGCAATTGAACATGTAACAACAAAAGAAGCTTGTATTACTGGAATGAAGATGAGACACCGGGAGGAACAAAGTATCCATCGTCTCCAAAAGTTGAACCTCTATTACTTCGAAGTTTCAGCCATTTATAGGCTTTTTATAATACTCTCGAACTATCTGAGGCTTGAGATGTCTTAATCTATCCCCTTTGTCTTCTAACTACTTGATGCCATAACTAGACAAACATGAGCTCAGAGAGATCTGTTTCTAACAAACACGGTAGTCAAATTCTGGTACTTTCTCTGCATTGTCAGGTGGTTCGCTCGTGCCAACGATGTTCCATGATCATTTATGTTGGTTCCGCTGCATCGTGTTGTTGTTTTTTCCCCTTTCGGCCATGCATTCTGTTAGTTCAGTTCAACTGTCCGACTGTCAAAAACACCGACAAAGCCAACAAATTTCCTACCCGGGTGACTGGTGGGAAGTGGGGTACGGGGGCACGTGGGCCGTTGGATGGTGTGGATCGATTGTCGGGATGTTGGTCAGGCGGCGGAGGATGAACTATGGTGATCATGAATGAGGGCTGTTGGATCGGGAGGAATGGGCGGAGAAGATCAATCACCGGAGGCTTGAAGTCGTGGCGGGAGCGGAATAAGTCCGAGCCGTCAAATCTTAGATGGGTAGATTGAACGACTATCAGGCGGAGGAGGTGCTCGAAGGATAATGCTCGGGAGTGGTTTACTCAAGCAGAAATGGTTTATATCAGGCGGTAAGTGGTAAAGGTCGGAGCCCGCCCGATTCCATTCATCGAGCGCCATGTAGCAATGGAGGAGAGAGAGGAAACTGCTTCATCAGGTGGGTATCCCTCTCTCTTGTTGCCCGAGCGATAGTCATTAGATTTGGTGGAAATGATCTAATGGTGGTGATTGGTCGAAGCCGGTGAGCGTATAACGTTGGTCGGATGAAGTGTGGACCGTCAGATTAGTGGAAAGTTCAACGACGGGGGACACGAAGGTATGGGTGACCTCAAGAAATGTGCAAAGGGGCGCATATGGATGGAAAGGTAAGGTTTTTGGGGGCTTTTGCGCATTAGTGCATGTTTTCATGCGCTTTGAAAAATAATACATAGGGGGGAAAAATGGATTAATTCACATAGGGCCAAGGCGAAAGTGAATTTTTTTATGATGTGAGGGTTGGGTTAGGACATGAGTGAACGTGGATGGGAGTGGATGAGTGAGAAAAGTGAGGTGATGGACCATATGAGAACCTCTCCACAACAACATAATAGACCATTTCCCTCCTTTAGTCTTCAAAATAATGACACTGCACCTTAGGGCTAACACTGGCTCCTTTTGGGGATAAAAGCCTCCTTGTGAGGTTTCAAGAACTAAAAACTACTGCCTTTCCAGTAACAACTAAAACAAACTTATCTCCTAGTGTTCCATTGGGCATGGAGTTTATTTGCATAGAAAACAAAAACTGAAAAAACCTATTACAATATTAAAGCCTTAAAGCCTCATATGAAGTAAAGTTTCAAAACTCGCCCATTGACTGGGCCATCAAAAATACCTTCCCCCTCCAAATTGTGCAGAATGAAAGTATTGTTCATCTAAACTTGAGCAATGAAAAACAGTCTTGTCCATAAAGCATCAAATTTACCATGGTTGCCCTTCCTTTCCTTCAATGCATCCCATTTGAGAACCTAGTCACCAACTTGAAAACTATCCATTTTTGCCTTTCTATCAAAGGTTTCTTTGATCTTCTTCTGATGAATTCTTGACTTCTCAACCAGTTGTTCTCTGATCCGCTGTAATTTAACTAAGTTGCTCATTCTCCTCGCCATGTCATTCTCTTCGTCATGTTCTTCTTGCAATAATTTGGCCATAGGGAGAATCAGTTGGATAGGAAAAACAACATCAGCGCCATAAACCAACTTAAATGGAGAATTTCCTATGGAATTCTTGTTGGTAACTCTGTCAGCCCACAGTGCAAACTTCAACTTGGAATCCCAGCTCTTTTTGTTGTCCTCCAACAATTTTTTGATTATCCTTACAAGACTCTTGTTAGATGATTATGCCAGGCCATTGCCTTGAGGATAATATGAGGTAGAATGCACCAATTGAATGCCCATGGATTCACACATGTCCACCAATTTTTTTTCCCTGAAAGATGTTGCATTACCAGTGACTAGTTTAGTTGGGAAACCAAATCTAGTGAAAATATTCTCATTCAAGAACTTTATGATAACTTGATGATTATCATTTTTAGTGGGTATAGCCTCAAACCATTTGGTGAAATAATCAGTGGCTACCAAGATCCATTTGTGTTTGCCACTGGAATGTGGATTGATCTCACCTATGAAGTCCAAGCCCCACTGCTGGAAGGGACCATTGGCGTGTACTGGCTTCAAGGAAGAGATTTTAGCTTTTGTCTTCTTGCAAACCTCTGACATTTGTCACAAGACTTCACAAAAGAAAACACATCAAGGAACAGAGTAGGCCAATAATACCCAGCTCTCAGGATCTTGTGGGCTGTGGTTTTCCAATAATGATGCCCTCCACAGATGCTAGAATAGAACTGGTGCATGACTTCCACAGATTGTCCTTTGTCTAGACATTTCAAGAGGATCCCTGATGGGTCTCTCCAATAAAACAGGTTTTTATTAATGCAAAATTTGGCTGATCTAAGCTTAATGGCCCAGGCTTGACTTGAGCTACGCCTTCGAGGGAATTCTAGCTTCTGCAAAAAATGAACTACACTGGAATACCATTCGCAGGTGGCTAGATTTTTAGCCAAAGTCTGATTCTGCTCTTGCTCTTCAGCTGCTTCTTCTGTCAGCTCACCACCTGACTTTGAACCCATGCAATTGATGTCTAACAAACTATAATTTTCCTCAGCCATAAGCTTAGCCAAGCCCTGGCCTTTGACAGGCTTGGTGGGCTTCACCTCTATGTTGAATTATATGAATTTTGCAATCCATTTAGCTCTCTTTCCATCAATATCTGGCTGAGTTAGGACATCTTTTACTGAGGCTGAAGGTACGTACACAACCCCGTTGGAATGCAGAATATAAATTCTGAATGACTATAAATATTTTATGAGAGCATAAGCTTGTTTTTCAATAAGGTCATACCTTAGTTTAACATCTCTCAGAGTTTTGTTGAAAAAGGCCATAGGGTGCTCTACACCTTCATAATTTTTTTGCAATAGAATTGCTCCAAGTGTATCATAAGAGGCAAAAGAGAAGATATAAAACTCCCTAGTATAATCTGGACTGATTAGAGTGGGAGCTTCCATGATAACTTGTTTGATGGCTTCAAAAGAGCTTCTTGCACCATTTGTCCATTTTATTTCTGATCCTTTCTTCAGCATGGAAGTGATGTGCTTCACTAGCTCTGCAAAGTTTGGAATAAACCTCCTGACAAAATTAATCTTACCTAGGAAAGATTGAATGTCCCTTTTTGACCTTGGGTTGGACAATGTCTGAATTGCTTGAACTCTTGCTGGATCGATCTTCACACCTTCAGCAGAAACAATATGTCCCAGAAGTTTGCCTTCTTCTAGAGAAAACTGTGACTTCTTTGGGTTCACAGAAATTCCAAACCGTCTGCACTTTAGAAACACCTTCTTCAAATGCTGCAAATGGTTCTTGTGACTACTGGAAAACAATGTTATGTCATCAAGGTAAATAAGGACAAACTTTTCGTTCTCTCCCACAAAGGCTATGTCCATGGCCCTTTGAAAAGTAGCTCCAACATTCATCAGTCCAGAAGGCATCTTGGAGTACATGAAAGTGCCCCAAGGAGTAGTGAAGGTTGTATTTTCCTGATCTTTTGGATGTAAAACAACCTGATTGTAACCTGAAAATCCATCTAAGAAAGACATGACTCTAGCCCCAAAAACTTTTTGCAGCAAGTGTTCCATCTTAGGCAGGGGGTAGTTGTATTTTTTAGAGCATTTGTTCAGATTCCTGAAGTCAACACAAAGCTTGGTTTCTCCATTCTTCTTTCTTACTACCCCAAGGTTAGCTATCCACTTTGAATACCTTAGGGGAACTATGATCTTGGCATCCAACAGGTTCTTGATTTCCTTTTCAATCAAAGGCAATAAGAGAGGGATGATAGGTCTTAATTTTTTCTTAAAAATGATGGTGTTCTTCTCCAGTGGAATCTTATGCTGAATAATGTTGGTGTCATAGGTCCTAAGATCATTGTACTCCCAAGTAAAAATATTAGCAAATTGTTTCATTAGGGTGCAATACGCGGAACTTTGGGCAAAAGACAAGTGAGTGGACAGATTTATGTACTTCGGATGGGTTGGACTCCATACATTATGTCTATGAACTGCAGACTCATTTTCTTTTTTGGTAGGCTTATAAGGTACATCATTATGATCAAACAACTTCTCTAGGGGCACCAATCCTTTGGGTATATGGTTACTAGGTAGCTACACAATGCCATCCTGACCAATCTCGTCCTTTAGCTTGGACTGGTTGCATTTTTCAATGGTTTCGTTTTCTTGGTCAATGTGCATTTCAGAAAATTCATCAATGACTTGTATAAACCTATTAATTTCATCATCATCTTCAAAAACTTTCCAGTATTTGACATTGTTAGGCAGAGATGGACTATATTTCACCTGAATTTCATAAGACAATTTAGGAGGCAAAGGAGGAATAAACGTGAGAGCAGACAGAGTAAGGGAATCATCAAGCTGGTTCTTCATTCTAGGGATGTGAGAAATGCTGAAACTATTAAAATAACACTTGAGCTTCCATACCTCATCTCTGTATGCTTTCAGCCTTGGATGCTTTGCTTGGAAAGTTTTGTTCACCTGCTAAATGATAAGGTTTGCATCTCCAAACACCTTAAGATCTTTGATGCTCATTTCTTTAGCAGCGTTTAAGCCCAATATCAAGGCTTCGTACTCTGCTATGTTATTTGTGACTTGAAAGATAAATGAATGCATTCTTTTGTGGGGGACACAAGGAAAACACCTACCCCTGCAGCGTCCTTAGAGCAAGATCCATCAAAGAACATGTCCCAAATTTGTGGGCCTTCTTCCTCTGTGATCTGGCAAACTGGTTTCCTAAGCTGTATGGAGGCCAACTAGGATTCTTCAATCTAAAGAATATAGGCTCCAAAATCAGTGTCGACAACATAGATGGGATGATTAGCGGGATTCCTTTCATCACTGATGATATAAGCCAACTGAGCTTCTCTGTATAATCTCCTACTCTCACGTCCAAAAACTGGGACATTAGCATATGACAGATCATTTTGCAATGTTCCACCTAATCTCTTGATCCAACCTTTGGAAACCAACATGCCAAACTTGGGGGGTACATCTGCTACCACAATATCCATCATCATGATCTTCATGGGCAGCTGAGACAAGGTGATGGCTAGGTCTTTGATTAATCCCAAACATTTCATTTTTCTAAAGTCAAAAGAAAACAAGTCATGATAAGACTTGGTAATGTCAAGACCCAACTCATCCATGACAGCCTTGGGCATTAGATTATCGCTGGCTCCTGTGTCCAAAAGGAAATTGTGAAGGATTTTGTCATGAATAGTCAAAGAGACATAGAATGATGGGGAGTTGTCATCACAATTTTCAATCATTGGGCTGAGAACAACAACTGGTTTGTCGTCTTACAGATTTACATAGTCAATGGAGGCTTGGATGGCTTTAGGCTCAAGGGCCTTGAGGATAGATCTCTTGAAGGACTCATTCTTCACTAGTTAAATCAAAGGTATATGTATGCTTAGCTTCTAAATTTTTGATTCAAAACTGAAAGGAGAAGGAGACTTGTCAAGGCCTCTTACCTCGTGAGTTGGAGCTTTGAGGATGATGGGATCAACTACCGATCGTTTCTGCTTATTAGCTTGTTGTATTGCAAGGACAACAGCTCTTTGAATAGGATTTTCCTTGGCATTATTCATCTTCGGCCTCAGATCATATCTGTGTTGATCATCAGTTTGCAAAACATCTCCACCATCCCACTCTTGGTTGATCTAGTCATTGAATAATGACTTTTCATAGGCAGCTAAGGTCAAAAAGGAGGCACTGCCTTTGTCTTCCAGACAATGGATCTCATCATCTTCTTCAAACTGCTCTTCTTCCATGACTACATTCTGGAAAGAGGTCTTCACCCTTTGGTCTTCATTGGAATCTTTGCTTCTTTGCAGAATCTGCAACTGCTCATTAGCTCTTCTATATGGATTTCGTTTTCTAGGAGCAAAGGTATTAGGAACTCTTCCTTTCCCAGGGTGTTGCTCAACCTTTAATTTGGAGATTTCATAGGCTAATGACTCTATCATCTTGGTCATTTTATCTATCTTGGGCGATGATAAAGATTCACCCCTCTATCTCCTTCTATCAACATTCCCCTTGAGCTGCTCTGTAGCCATGATGTTTGATTCTACTTCCAAGGCTGCATCCTGCATATCAGCCAAGGTAGCACATCGTCTCTCCCTCAATAGTAGACAAAAGTCAGAATCAAAGGCACTGGCATAGGTGAGTTTAACAAAGGTAGTGGTGGGTTTTACTTCAGCTGGTATCTTGCTGTACATGCAATTAAACCTCTTATTAAAATCAGACAACAACTCACCATTTTCCCTCTTTAAGTTCCCAAACTCAGTGTGGTAGTAGAATAGATCCTTTTTATCCCCCCAATGCTTTAGGAATGCATCATCTAAAGCCTCAATATCTGCTATAGACCTTGGGGTTAGTTCTCTGAACCATTTTCTAGCCTCTCCATCTAGGCTTTGGAAAAAGACTCTCATCCATACATCAGCTTCACTAATGTCCACGTTATCATCATAGCTATAGAATGATTCAAGATGTTCCTCAGCTGTAAAACCTTCATTCCTAGTGAACTTAGGCATATACTTCTGATATTCTGCAGTAGGCATGGCATTCAAAGGAGTGGGCAATACTAGAGGTCCATACCTAGCAGCGATGATTCTTTCCATTTTGGTAGGTGCTTGTGGTGCTGCCATAGCTGTGGTAGCTATAAGGGTACTGGAAGTTTGAATGACAGAGGGTTGAGGAGTGACTGATAGGACTAAAGGAGTATGATGGATAGGAGGAGAGGCTTCCTTTGGGCTTACAATGAAAGAAGAACCTAAAGAATAAGGAGCTCTAGGAATCTTTGAGATTTTTTCTTCACTGCTAGTATTAAATGCTATACTCTCAACATGTATTTGTTCTATTACAGGATTTTCTTGAAGAGATATAGAATATTGTTTAGAGCTACTTGAGCCTGATGCTCCTTTCTGCAACGCCTTCTTTCTTTAATGATTTTTTCAGGGGCAGGTACTGGGTCATCTTGTGGCTTCTGAGGATTTCTCCAAGTATGCCTCACAAACTAAGCTAGAACTATGGAGTGGAGTCGCCAAGAGGTTCGTCCTCCAGTAGAGTCGCCAGATAGATGACTACAACCCAAATAGTGTCCAGACTTTGTCTATCATCAAAGTTGGATCTGTGTCGTCCCCCAGGGAAACTGAGCTTCAGTCTCCTCTCCCCGTCAATGGCGCCAAATATGTTAGCACTCTAGGAAACTCTCCTAGGCTGTAGCTTAGAGATGCCTGGTAACATATAAATCTTCACTATCATTCTCTGAACTATTGGAATGGATTGGCGTTTGGATCAAGTCAGATGACTGTTTCAACTCTGTTTTCACTCAAGACATGCATGAACATCCTCAGCTTGACAAGGCTTTCGCCCACTAATGCTCAATAGTTTATAGATTCAATGAATAGATAGAAAATCCTAACTGTTCCAGTAGATACATACATAAACACATACGAATTGCTAGCTACAGAAAGTAAATGAAGCTTGCAAATCTAATTTATCAATGCAAAGATAAGATGACAGTTATTTGGCATTAAACACAAAAGAAAACATGAATAACCTATTCAAGTGCAAGCTTAGAACAGAGGAGAAGATGGAAATTGAACATGTAACATCAAAAGAAGCTTGTGTTACTGGAATGAAGATGAGACGCTGGGAGGAACAAAGTATCCACCATCTCCAAAAGTTGAACCTTTATTACTTTGAACTTTCAACTATTTATAGGCTTTTTACAATACTCTCGAACTCTCTGAGGCTCGAGATGTCTTAATCTATCCCCTCTGTCTTATAACTACTTGATGCCATAACTAGACAAACATGAGCTCAGAGAGCTTTGTTTCTTACAAGCATGGTAATCAAATTCTGGTAATTTCGCTGCACTGTCAGGTGGTTTGCTCGTGCCAGTGATGTTCCATGATCATTTCTGTTGGTTTGACTGCATCGTGCTGTTGTTTTTTCCTCCTTTCGGCCATGCATTATGTTATTTCAGTTCAACTGTACGACTGTCAAAAACACTGACAAAGCCAACAAATTTCCTCTTCGGGTGACTAGTGGGAAGTGGGGTACGGGGGCACATGGGCTGTTGGATGGTGTGGATCGACGGTCGGGATGTTGGTCAGGTGACGGAGGATGAACTATCGTGATCGTGAACGAGGGCCATTGGATCGGGAGGAATGGGTGGAGGAGATCAATCGCCAGAGGCTTGAAGTCATGGCAGGTGCAGAATAAGTCCGAGCTGTCAGATCTTAGATGGGTAGATCGAATGGCTATCGAGCGGAAGAGGTGCTCGTAGGATAATGCTTGGGAGCGGTTTACTCAAGCGGAAACGGTTTATATAGGGTGGTGATCGAGCGGTTAGTGGTAAAGGTCGGAGCCCATCCAATTCCATTCATTGAGCACCACGTAGCAGCGAAGAAGAGAGAGGAAACCGCTTTATCGGGCGAGTATCCCTCTCTCTTGTTTCCCGAGCGATATGCGCGATATCCATTAGATCTGGCGGAAATGATCTAACGGTGGTGATTGGTCGAAGCAGATGAGCGTATAACGTTGGTCAAATGAAGTGTGGACTGTCAGATAAGTGGGAAGATCGATGGCGGGGGACATGAAGGTATGGAACAACCTCGAGAAATGTGCAAAGGGGTGCATATGGAAGGAAAAGTAAGGTTTTCGGGGGCTTTTGTGCATTAGTGCATGTTTTCATGCGCTTTGAAAAATAATACATAGGGGGGAAAATGGATTAATTCACGTAGGGCCAAGGTGAAAGTGAGTTTTGTTATGATGTGAGGGTTGGGTTAGGACATGAGTGAACGTGGATGGGAGTGAATGAGTGAGAAACGTGAGGTGATGGACCATATGGGAACCTCTCCACGACAGCAGAATAGACCATTTCCCTCCTGTAGTCTTCAAAATAGCGGCACTGGACCTCAGGGCTAACAGGACCTTTTATATTTTGCAGCTTCCTCGAATATTACCTCTCTTCATGTCTAAGGGGACTCCAAGTGTGTGTTGAAATGGTTGTTGGGGGAGGGTCATCTGAGGGTCCTTTCCCTAAAGTACTAGATGGACCATATCTTCTTCCTAAAAGGTATCTTTCAAAATATTTTCTTCCAACATATTTTGAGGGACTGGGACCAACATGCAGACCATCTATCCAAAAAATCCCTATAGTTGGAGGAAGGGCTCATCCTTTTTGAAAAGTGAAAAGGCCTAGAACTACTGAGAAGGTGAACGTTCCATATCATTAGTGATATTTAACTGGCCCAGTTAGCACACTTTTCTTGATAAATCATGAATTTTGTCCTTCCTAGTAGCATAAAAACAATATATATTTTTGTCTGCATCATTTTAATTATATACATTCATGGTTTTACTGTATTAGAATACCAAAGTTTGGTCTTTTTTCATTTTTGTCTTTATTCCAAGTTTTTTAGCTGATGATATTATGTATGTAATGGCCTTGGTTAGCATTTTTTGTCTGAATGTCTTTCCTGGCATTGATATTGTCTAACATCGAGGTTCTTTGAGTCATACATCTATGTATTTGTACTCCTTTTTTAATGAAAGGATAATTTGTCTTTTTTGGAAAAAAATGGTGGTGATTTTATAGTATAATTGTTGTGCCCCTATAAATAATTTGATGATGTGTAATTATTAAATTAATTTTAGGTGTGTATGGATTACTGGTGATGAATACACATGTTGGTTATTAATTATATATGACTTGTAGAATGAATATTAATGATAAAAATCATATTGATTAAACCTCGTGATCTCAAGTTTTGCAAAGTGCTTTGGGTGATACTTTTCTCTTCTTAGGGATTGAAAATGCTAGTGCATAGACTACAATAGATCCTATTTGTTGAAAATTGATGCAAACATTGGTTTGAAATTGAGATGAAAACTAGTTGTGTTATTGTGACTCTTTTTGTCATAGTGTATGACAATTTGGTATCTTGATTAATAAGTTTAATGAGAGTTATGTTTAGGGTTGGTGCTTCAGATACTTATCTCTTTTGAAATAAGAATCATACTAATCAATAGTCTTACTTATTGCATGATAACCATGACTCTTATGAGGTATTCCATGTAGTGTTCTCATGGATTTATTTTGGACATTTTAGTTTATTAGGAGAGAAATCACAACTTACAAGGAACCGAAGAAGAGATATCTAATGGAATGCCCATAATTTGGTTTTGTTACAATAGTTCAATCGCCAAGTCTCAAGAGAAATAATTTTTTAGGTTAGCTAAGATATAGAATTAGAATATTGAGTTTGTAGTAGAGTTGAACTAGTTATTTAAAATCAAGAGAAGAGGAGTAGTTCAAGAAAGGAGCTCGTGAAAGCTTGGTTAAGGAGATTGTAACATGGATACAGAATTTTGAGGTGGAAGAGGATTACATGTCTTTTAATTCTCCGGCCATGGAAGTGTAGGCACTAATTCTTGGGGGTGACCTATAATGGGTTGTCTGGTATTGAATAACTAAGGGAATAAGGTGCCATGGAAGAAGTACATGCTCTAAAGAGGGGAAAATAGGATTTGAAACAAAATGAAATAATTAAGAAATGGTGGATGAATAGAATGAAGGAGATTCATCATGATACTAATGTAATCAATAGAAGTATTAGTGAGGATGGAAACATAGAGGCATGAGTACAAGAGTTTAAAAGGTTTCAAAGGTGTTGAGAGAATACCAAACATTTGTTCAGAGAAGGAGATTTAATAATTGGAAAGAGCCCAAAGAGAAGAATAGGGGCGGAGAATATGTCCACAAAGTTGGAAGAGAAAAGAAAAGTGATGGCACAAGGAGGTGAGCATGTTTTGTTAGATGGGTCATGATTGTCCAAAACGAAGCCTTAGTTTGTAAGGCAATGAGTAGCCTACGGAGAGATACATAATCACAAAGGAAGAAGAGGAATAAACACTTGGTAATGTGTTCTAATTATTTGAGCTAGAGGAAGATAAATTAGTAGACATGATACACTCTAAGAAAAGTGGATCCAATGCAAACCAATCCCCGTATGAATCTTAAAATCCTAGAGGTAGTGCCAACTTTTTCTTCTACTTTTGATTTGAAAGTACATGCTTTTCTTAGTAGTTTGGGGTATAGTAGTAGTGAAAAACAAAATGAACGTGGCAATACAAGTAAAAGAAGTGGCATGTGTTATGTTTGAATTTTAGTTCAATGGGGGAGTATGCCTAATTATTCAAACATGTCCATAAGGTTTTATCTTAGTGAACAATCCAACCAGTGATATGGTTATAGTAGTTCCAAGATCTTTATGAAGGGTGATGGTTATGAAAAACTAGATTGACTCTTTTGTGGATTCATCTGGAGCATAAAATGGATTATAGTGCTAGAACCTAAGTTAATAAAGTTCCTAACTACAATGTGGTGGAAGCTGCTGTAATTGCACATTAAGTTCATATAGATTGATCTCTAAGGTGCAGCTAGGGCCTTAGATGAATTAAAGGTGTGATTTATGGGTAAGTTCTAGACTCGATAAGCATTGAACAACAAATCTTAACTAAGCTAAAGGAGTCTAAGAAAATGATTGGAGAAAGCTCTTGGGAGTATGATGAAAAATTACAAAACTTAATCAACAAAACTTTCCTATACTATCCATGAAACTCAACACAAAAATGATTCATTCAAATAATGTTGATCTTTAATAGTGTATCATTAATGCAATATTTTGTTATCTTTTAGGTTATTTCTCTAAGCTGACCATTCTTTTCCTTCTTTTATTAGTCCCCCTCTCCATCTTGGATTAATATATTTTCTTCCTTTCCTTCTTCTCCTTGAATTTTTGTCCTGATGATGAATTTTGTTAATAGATTCAAAACACCAACCTAAAATTGTCTACTATGGAGTCTACTTCAAAAAGCTCAGTTTTCGAATTGATAGTTAATAATTGATATACAAATTGTTAATCTCATGTTGATTGGTGATTAATTGTGAGTAATTTGGTTTTAGATATGACTTGAATGTTGAACAAAGTCAACATATATAGAAAATGCATCATGAAAACATGGGATTAGAATGTTTGGGGGTTGCAGCGTTCCAAGAAAAGGAAATCACATTGAGACCGAATCGCCAAAGCATTGTGGCATGTAGCCATCCAAGAAAAGAGTTTTTGATACCAATGATGCGTTTTTCGCAACATTGGAATTAATATTTTGGTAGAACATGAAGAAGGGGTGGAACATTAGGGATCATAGCATTGCATTCACAATATGATAATAAATCAAAGATTAGATAGAGGATGCGTCCAACCTAAGAACAAAGGGATCAATTAGAGAATGTTTGTTTAGGAGGTTTATGAATAGGTTCAACATATTCAATCTTCATTGATAATGGTTTATTTAAAAATTGTAGTTGTTAAATTATTTTAATTCTTTTGCACAAATATCAAAAGCATTGAAGAGCCTTTCATAGAAAAACACGCCCATGTTTTAGTGTTTCATTACCCTCATTATATTGGTTAATGCTTATGATTCAAGTTTTTGGTGAAAATACTTTATTTTGGTTATGAGATAAAATCAATTTTTTGTAATATTGTGTACATAATGGCGTCTAGAAAGAAAAAAGGAAGTGGAAGTGTAGAATCCAACATATATTAGAGGCCATTTATAACAAGGTTCATTGAACAACTATTATAGTTGATCTAGATCTTTTAACTTCAAGGATGCATACATAATTGCATATAAAAGAGCATGTAAACAAGTAACTTAAACACATGAAAACAAGCGGAAATCATAAAGAAACCATGAGATCAAAGGCACAAAAATGATTTGATTACGAATTTCACCAAAAGTGGGATATGTCTTCATCTCTAGGCCTTGCTCAAAGTGGGGAGGTCTTCTTTCATTAAATGCAACAAAGAAATGAATTACAATCAAATTTACATAAATTACCCTTGTACCTCCACTTCTGGTGATGGCTTGAAAATGGAGACCTTGATTGGAGAAACGGGCTGCATGGTTGGATTCCTGGCAAGAAATCATGTGAAAATGACTATAAAATTGTCCTGTTATAACACTAGAACTTCTGGACCCCAAGAGAATCTTCTCAGCATCAAAATAGAATCCTAGTTTAGGGTTCCGCTCCCTCTGGCTGCTCAGGGTTCCGCTAGTCAAACCCACTTCGTCAAATGACCAAATGAGTGGTTAAATATACGAGAGTGGGCGACAATTAAAAAGTCACTGCTAATGGCTGTTGGAAAGTGGATATATTCAGAGGGGGTAGGCTCGGGTTCCAACCCCACAACCTCCCCTAAATAGTCTACTGTTAGCGCTTTGTTGAACTTTCGATGGCTATTTATTATGGCGATCATATTTGTGAGGTCGCCCATTGATAGGTCGACCCACTCGGGTTGAGCGGGTTCGACCTTGCCCGCCTCCCTCCATGTGGTGACATTGTAGATGGTTGGGTAGGCCCCGATTCTTCGATGGCTCGACCCTTGTATATTTGTTTTGTTGTATGGTTGCAATACAATGGAATGGAGTGGCGGGGTTTGACAACCTGTCACCCTTATTTTAATATGGTTGTTGGACGTGGGTTGGCAAGGCTTGACCACCCGCCAACATATATCTATATATATATATATAATATATATATATATATATATATATATATATATATATATTATATATATATATATATATATATATATATATATTTTGTATGGTGGTTCACACGGGTGATGGCCCGCCAACCCAGAAATATAATTTCTTTTTAATTTTTATTAAATAGGTCGAACTATTCAAAAAAATTATGCTAAATTTTAAGGGTCATTGGGTGAATTAAAGAGGCAACAACTTTGCCCTTTCTGACCGCCGGATTTCGTGTGCCGACTCTTTACCAAATTGTTGACTTGTCAGTGACTGCCACTTGGCCTAGTTTGACTAGAATTTTGACTGCCTATAACTTGAGCATATGAACTTGGATTTGAGTGTCATTCACACCATTGGGATCAAGGCAACGAGCACTACAATGTGGTCCTAGTTTCATTTCCATACGATGACATTGATTTTTGGGCATTTTCAGGGCCACTTCTATTTCTGAAGCCACTAGGATCATTCCTCTCCACTAATGAGCTTTTGGACTACCAAAAGATCTATCAGTCAATTGGCAATTGAGGGAATTGCTCCCTCACTTTCTCCTTTTCAATCCATCGAACCTTACTTGGATGCATTCCCTTGAAATCAATACAAAGATACTCCACATCTCCCCGTCGTGAAGTCTTGGTCTTCCTATCAAGAATGATGTCCTATGGTAGATTGTCCAAGTATTCAGGTGCAAAGCCTTCCACTGTAGGAACATTTCCAACCTCTTTGGTGTCCATAATCAAAGGAGGCTCATAAAGCTTCAAGTTTTCAATGTTCACCATTGCGTACATTTGCATGTATGCTGGCAAATCGAGATGAAAAACATTGTCTCCAACCTTCTCTAATATGGTGAATGAGCCATATCGGATTGGTCTCAACTTCTTTCCTTCCCCTTTCATTCTATCTTCACTGATGTGGAGCCACACTTTGTCTCCAACATGGAATTGGTGATGGACTCGGTTCTTATCATGTTGGGCTTTGTATTGAGCTTGAATTTTCTCCAACTTCTCCTGCACTACATAGTGAATCATCTGAATTCGCTGAATGAACTTCCGCACGTTGTCCTTGTCATCTTGCCCACTGGAAACTTCATCTCTCCCAAAGACCATGTATAAGTAATTTTAGTTTTTATAGTATCAGATGTGTTCTAGCCTTGAAATTTTGTGGAGAGGCTAGAATACATGAGATCTCCAAAACCCAGAAATCATTTCTAGAAATTCCGCCTGGAAATGGCTTAATTAGATTATCAGTCAATTTTTAAATATTTCCTAAGTCTAAACTTAGGGAATATGACTAATTAATCATAATTAATTAAGTTAAGGAGTGAATTTTCTAGAAATTCACATGGATCGACTTCAAGTTAATCCTAGCCATCGATTAATATCTAATCTCGGTCGTTGAAGTCTCAATGAAGGATTATAAGAAGAAGTCAATGGCGCTTGGAGAAAACACTTAAGTAATTCGATTTCATGAGCAGATCGATTTCCAGAGTAGAAGAAGTCAGTGGCTGGAGAGAGAACTAGTGAGATTGAAGCAGTAAGTGAGGGGAAAAGACAGTGAAGCTAGAGGAAGGATTCTAGATCCGGTGAGAGAATTTGCAGAGAGGTAGAAAAGCCATAGAGAGGTTGACGTTGGGCCAACATAGTAACCTCTAGAGGCAGTTTCGAATTTGCTGGGGAAATACGAGTTTTAGTACTAGAAGCTGGACAAAGTTTCCGAAGGGCAGGAAAGAAATTTTACTAAACAACAACAGACTAGATGACTTAAGGAGAAGCTGGTTCGAACTGAATGCAGAAGGGACTGTGCTAGTGTGATGCAGTAGCTACATAGAGCCAGTTTGGGCTCACCTAGAGTTGAGGTCAGAGCCCAGATTTTCCTATGGAGTGAGGAAATTTCCTCACTATATTTTTTCCAGTATTTCTCTGTAGGATTGTTAGTTTCAACATCCAGTTGTACTCAAATTATTTCACTGCTGCTTAATAATAAACCCCTCAACTGCTGCACCGTTTTTCCCGAGTTGGGTTTTTCCGGGGACATTCATCCAAAAATAATTGTCATTTTATGTGTGTGTGCTAGTATATATTCCAGCGTTTATTTCTTCCGCAGTTTTATTTGTGTAGGTTGCAGTGTGAGTTGTTCAATATTTATTGTAGGAAACAGTAAATAAATTGTTAAAATTTAATTAACAATTAGGAGAATAATTTCTAGTTGTTGCAATAGGATTTGGGTTTTCGAATTTTCACATGGTATCAAAGCGCATATGATCAATTGGAGAGCTCAGTAGCGAAGAAAGAGGGATTTTCGATGCTCATTAAGGGGCAACAGATCAAAACCCCAGAGGCAGTGCAGTCACCTTGGCCAATAGGTCTATTTTCTCAAGGAAAATCATTTTTTCTGAGAAAGGGACAAAAAAATTTGATCTCTCCAGATTGAGGGATTCCAGAGGTAGAGGGAGTAGCCAATATTTTTCGTAGAGAAGATCTCTAGCTGTACACAGTATTTTTTGCAGTAGGTTGCTAGAGAAAAACTAGCGTTGGGTAGAAGAAGAGCACACACTGAGAGAAAAATTTCCTTAGGGAACCTCTAGTCTCAAGAAGTTTGATTTCCCTTGCAGATCATAAGTCGTTGTGAGAAGAGTTTCTCACTCCAGAAGGGAGTGCGTATAGCCTAGTAGCAACTAAGCAGAAGGGAAGAGGATATTTTTGACATTGTTTGAGATGACCACTGTTGGACTTCGAGATCAAGACAGGTTGGATGGTGCTTCCAATTATGTCATCTAGAGGGCAAGGGTGTCCTTCCTTTAGGATGAATATGGCCTGAAACCATTCATAGATGCAGTGGTAGCTATCCCCAAGGAGGAAAATAAACTGAAGGAATACAAAAAAGAGATGGCACAGGCAAAGAGGTTGTTCCTTGATGGTGTTTTAGATCACATTGTTTCTCACATAGCTGACAAGTTACTTCCAAGGAGATGTGGATACACTTTCCACGTTGTACCAGGGCCCTTCTGAGCAGAGAAATATGTACTTAGAGGAGAAGTTGAGATACAAGAGGATACAGAAAGGGGAATGCATAGACCCCTTCCTCACCAGGATTGAAGAGATCCGGGACCAACTTGCAGCTATTGGGGCAATGCCTCAACCCAAAAAGCTAGTGTGATTGGCACTCAACAGTGTCTCAAAGGAATGGAAGGTATTTGTCAAAATTATCTTGGACAGAGACACCTTGCCAAGGTGGGCCAGGATGTGGGCCTATTTGTAATAGGAGGAGTTAAGACGCGACCTAGTGAAGAGCTCCATCAGTGGCAACAACAACATATTGAAGTAGGTGAAGGAAGAGGAGAATGTGGCCCTCACATCAAAGGGTCCTAGTTAGGGACAAGCAGAGAAGTGAAAGAAGAAGGACCTGTCAAAGGTCAAGTGCTTCAAATGTGGTGAGATTGGTCGCTATAGTACCTAGTGTCCTCTTAGGAAGAAGAACAAGGAGGAGAAGCAGGACCATCAGGTAGCATCAACAAAGATCGATAGATTGTCCTCCAAGCTGGAGGAAGACTTCGCCATGTTTGCTGACATACCCCCAAGAGTGAGGTGGGGTGACTTGGTGCTATAACCCTAGAGTACTACAGATGGGCAGTATTCTTGATTAGGTCCACCTTTTGGATCAATGCCTTGCTACAGGAGCCCGCAATATTCAATAGCAGGATGGATCAATGGTATTAGATGTAGTCAGATGATAGAGTGACAGATGTAGAGTCTAGTTGCAGTCAGATGTTGGGGAGAACAGTGCAGTTGGCACAATGTAGACTCAGTAATAGCGCATATGCCTCAGTTACAACACATATATTAGAAGCAGTTAGAGACTTGGGTGACATATGCATCATGTTGATCACAATTGATTCAGTATTTAAGATGCTTTTGAGTTGTTGTTGTTGCAGTTGCAACAACAACAGATGAAGAGGGAGTTGTAGTGCAGATGCAGTGTTGACAACAGTCCAACAGCAGCACAGATGCAACAGATATGAGATTTGCGTAGTGGTTGGTGGGAAGTAGTAGCCAGACATCAGAAACGTGATAGGAGATGATGTAGAGACAAGGTGTTGCTACAGGGGACAACAACACTAGAACACATTCCTCGCTAACAGAGAGTACTAGTTTTTGTAACATCGGATGTGTTCTAGCCTTGAAATTTTGTGGAGAGGCAGATTACATGAGATCTCCAAAACCCAAAAATCGTTTCTAGAAATTCTACCTAGAAATGAATCAATTAGATTATTAGTCAGTTTTTAAATATTTCTTAAGTCTAAAGTTAGGGAATATGACTAATTAATCAGAATTAATTAAGTTAAGGTGTGAATGTTCTAGAAATTCACACAGATCTACTTCAAGTTAATCCTAGCCATCAATTAAGATCTAATTGTGGTCGTTGAAGTCCCAACAGAGGATTATAAGAATTTTATGGGGCTTGGAGAAAACACTCGAGTAGTTTGCTTTCATGAGCATATCAACTTCCAGAGTAGCAGGAGTGAGTTTCTCGAGAGAGAGCTAGTGAGATCGAAGCAGTAAGTGAGGGGCAGAGATAGTGAAGTCGGAGGAAGGATTCCAGATCTGGTGACTGCATTTACAGAGAGGTAGAAGAGGCACAGACAGGCCAACATTGGGCCAGTGCAGTAGCCTCTAGAGGCAATTTCAATTATGCTGTGGAAAGACGAGTTTTAGTGCCAGGAGATGGACAAAGGTTTCGGAGGGTAGAGAGACATTTTTCAAGACAACAACAGACCAAACAACTTTAGGAGAAGCTGGTTCGAATTGAGTGAAGAAGGGACTGCGCTAGTGTGATGCAGTAGCCATGCAGAGGTAGTTTGGACGGCTCACCTGGCGCTGAGGTCAGAGACTGGATTTGTCTGTGGAGTGAGGAAATTTCCTCACTAGATTTTTTCGAGTATTTCTCTAGAGGATTTCCAGTTTTGGCATCCAGTTGTACTCAAATTATTCCACTTCTGCTTAATAATAAAACCCTCAACTATTGCACCGATTTTCCCAAGTTGGGTTTTTCTGGGGACATTCGTCCAAAAATAATTGTGTCATTTTATGTGTGTGTGCTAGTATTTCTTCCACAGTTTTATTTGTGCAGGTTGCAGTGTGATTTGTTCAATATTTGTTGTAGGAAAAAATAAATAAATTGTTAAATTTAATTAACAATTAGGAGAATAATTTCCAGTTACTGCGATAGGATTCGGGTTTCCGAATTTTCACAAGGGATACTTTGGTAAATATCCAAAGCATGTCTCAAATGGTGAGCCATGAGTGGATGAATTCATTGCCCGGTTGTATACATGTTGCACATAGCGAAGTTGCTTGTCCCAAAACTCGGTGTGATTGCTACAATAGCCTCAAAGTAAGTGTATCACTGTGCGGTTGACAACCTCTGTTTGTCCGTCGGTATGCAGATGAAATGTCGTGCTCCTCTTCAACTTTGTGTTCATCATTCTCCACAAACTCGTCCAAAACTCTCCAAGAAAGTGAGAGTCTTGATTAGACACAATGGATGTGGGTAGCCCAAAGTGGACCCATACAAATTGGAAGAAGAGATGAGCAGTTTGCTTTGCAGTGACTTGCTTTTTACAAGGCATTAATATACACATTTTTCTAAATCGATCCACAATGACATACAAATAGTCATGACCTCTCTTATACAAAGGAAAACCGCCTACAAAATCCATTGACAAAATTTCCCATGGACGACTTGGAACATGGAGTGGTGTGTAGAGTCCCAATTTTCTATTAGTGGGCTTGCTAACTGAGCACAACACACATCCCTTTACATATCGAGTCACAACATTTTTCATGTGAGGCCAATAACACAACCTCTGAAAATGACGCAAATTTTTCGCTACACCAAATTGACCTGACACAAGAGAGGTATGTGCCTCTCTAATTACATGTATCCTTTCATTGGTGGGAATATAAAATTTTCCAAGATGGTACAAAAATTTTCCCTACAAATGGTAAATATCCACTTGTGATCCATGAGTTAGCTTTGCATAAATCTCCTTAAAATCATCATCGTCAACATATTGTTCAGCATAACTTTCAAAAGATAAAGAGGCATTTTGAAAAACTATAGATGCAGAAATAGGAGGGCAAGAAAGCATATCTGCTACTTTGTTGTTGGTGCCCTTCCTATATTTTATTACCAAGTGAAACTTTTGGAGGAATCCCATCCATCTGAAATGACGTGCTTGCTGAAGCTTGGTATACGACTGGAGGTACTGCAAGGGCTGGTGATTTGTGTGAATGCTGGTATCCTTGCTGATTAAATAATGCTTCCACTTCTTCATGCTTTGAACCAAGGCATACAAATCCTTGTCGTATGTGGGATAGTTCACAACATATTGGGAGAATGTCTCTGAATGTTAACATACATGTTTTCTCTGCTACATCAATACTGCTCCCATGGAATATCCACTAGAATTTGTCTCGATCACAAAAGGCTATTGGAGGTCAAGTAAGGCCAAAACTGGTGTGACAATGGTCTTCTCTTTCAATGTATCAAAGGCTTTATGTTGCTTTCCTCCCCACTGAAAGGTTTGCTTCACACTCATCAATGCATGTAAGGGAGATGCAATAACGAAGAAGTTGGCAGTGAAACTTCTCCAGTATTGTACTACACCCAAAAAGCTACAACCTATGTAACATTGGTGGGTTTAGGCCACTTTATAATCACATTATTTTAGAAGGATCTAATTTCAATTGTCCACCATCGATAATGTGACCCAAGTAAACCAAAGAGGTCTTACCAAATTCACACTTAGACATTTTTACATACAATTTTTCTTTTTGCAAAACATCAAACACCTTTTTAACATGACTCACATGATCATCCTATGTCCTATTGAAAACCAGAATGTCATCAAGATACACAAGTACAAAATCATCAATAAAAGGCTTGAAAATATCATTCATCACCCTCATGAATGTGGTCGGAGCATTGCATAGTTCGAATGGCATCACTAGCCATTCAAACAACCCCTTGTTTTGTCTTGAATGCAGTCTTCCGTACATCCTGTTTTGCAATCCTGACTTGATGATAGCCACTGCGAAAATCCAGTTTTGTGAAATAGACAACATTTTTCAATTGATCTAACAGATCATCAATGCAAGGGAGAGGGTATCGATTCTTCATCGTTATTTTGTTGAGTTCCCTGTAGTCTACGCACATCCTCCATGTGCCATCCTTCTTTGGCACCAACACGATGGGTGAGCCACATAGAGAAGAACTTGGCCTTATGACCCCTTGGTTCAACAATTTCTGTACCTGCTTCTTTATCTCCTCCATCTCAATGGCTGACAACCTGTACATACCAATGTTGGGTAAAGGAGCATCCTGGTGTAAGTGAATCTCATGTTGGATCTCACGCTTTAGAAGCAACCCACCTAGTTTTAAAAAAGCCCATCATAGTCAAAAACAATTTCATACGATTCCTTCTTAAGAGTGGGATCAAAACCTTGGAAAGCTTCAGATGTTTCAACATCTTTTGCTCTCACAACCATGAACATGCACCCTCTGCTGGAATTAATTAATATCTTCATTTGACCCACACTTACAAGACTGGCACTGATTTTGGTGCGACGAGCTCTGACAATGTATCCCATTGTATCTTTCGTGAGATGATACTTGTTTTCATGGCAAAACAAAATTGTTTTCCTTTGTTATAGAACCATTTACCACCCTTGGTAGATTTCATGCTTTGTGATATGGCTTAGGGCAACCCTTCCCTACCAGACTTGGTCCATTTTCTAAAAAGCAATGTTTTAAATCCCATACGCGATTATGCCCTGTCAAAAGCACCTGTACACGCGGGTTAGTCTATAACAGACCCATGTATATGTGTTAAAACATTAAAAAATATATAACCTCCCTTAGTTCAGGTGGAGTTTACGGGTTTGACCTGATACTCACCTATTATAGCCCATGGCCCAACTGTTTCCGAACTGAAAAAAACTAATTTGGAGAAGTATAAATAAATTTCCATGGGAAGGTTTAAGGGAGGGGAAAAGATTAGATATAAATATTACAGTGGATTACATTCCTGATCAAGTTTGAAGATATCCCTATGCCTTCTGCACTCCCAAGTCATAGGAAACCCCTGTTTCCTCCATGATTCCTTCATGACATCCTTGTGTGTACTTATGGAGGAGGATTGTTGAGGCCTGGGCAGGATGGATTTGGAGGACGGTTTCGCTTGGAGCCGACATACGACTCAGGTTGTAGTTCTTCTGTATTTTCTTTAGTTTACATTAATAAAGAGGCATTGTATTTTTCTTAATGATTATAGTCTTTATGCATTAATTTATGTCATGATTTGCTTATGAAATCTCACGTTAATGCTTATTTGCTTACATGCTTATATGACCTAACATTTATATCATGACATGCTTTCTATTACTACCGGTTTATATGCTTTGCTTGAATGAGTTGCAGGTTTTAAGGCATTGGAAAAAGCAGAGGGTTTGGACCCTATGGGAACAACCTCAAACATAGGACCTTCGGGTAATACCTCTTCTTCCTGCTTCAAGAGTTTAATTATTAGGACTACTTGTTTGTGTGTCTCTTTATGCAACATGCCCTCCGCTCTTTTGGGGTTCTCAACCCAAGACCCTATGGTGATTCTACTCGTGACAAAATTGATGAATCCACTGGGAAAAACATTCTTGTTTTTCCTAGATTGGGTTGTTTCTTCTTGATCAAGGTTTGCTTGATTGATTTCTTGCTTTTACAGTGTCTGTGACTTGGTTGCTTCCTGGGCATTAATTCTGATCTTTTGGATCAGACCTGAATTTTTTGTTTTCTTTATTGAGCTTTATATATGCATTTTGTAGGGGATATAGTAGCGTATGCACGCGAATTTCTTTTGTTTTAGTCGTGTATACAAGCTACTTTTCCTTTGCATAGTCGCGTATACCTTATTTTGAATAAAATTTTCAAATCTTCGACTCAGTTAAGATTGTTGCCTGATGGTTTTTGTTGTTTTTTGGTCATTCACTGTCAATAAAGCTTTGCTTTCTTGCAGGTTTTCAATTTCTAATCTTCTTCTTGTTGAAAAACCTAGTCAACCTAGGGTTTGCTTTTTGAGTAAAGTTTCAGTTTGGGCTTTGGGTTCAAGGCTTCTTGTAGAAGTTCTTGGTCGTTCTGACTTTGCAGAACAAGCAACTGTTTGCAGTTTTGTTTATAAATCAACTTTCAGATTGATTTGCTTTGCTTTCCTTTTTTGGTTGACCTATATTGTTTTTCATGGTTTTTGAGTGCCTTTTTGATGATATTAAAAGTCTTTCTTGACATTCTTTTGGTTTTCTGAAGTCCTTTATACTATTGTTCAGATCAATCTATGCAAATTTGTAGTCCTTTGTCATTTCAAGTTTGATTATATTAATGATGTGCATTACTTGGGAATTTTGGGACTCTTTATGCTTGTTTTTGTCTTAGAATTTTAGTAGTATTTGTGTCCTCAAAAGCTTCTTTGGGTTCTTTAAAAAAAAAGATAAAAACATTGTTCTTGCCTTTGTTTTTCTTTTAAGTTTTGTTTTTGGTTTCTTCATTATTTTTGAGCAATTGTGATTTATTTATTTATTTTTTAATTTTAATTTTAATTTTAATTTTTTTCGATTGGTTTTGCTTGGTTTCAAGGGAAGTTTGTCATTGAATTTGTGCCCTCCTTGTAGTCAAGTTGGCCTATTGATCTTGTGAAGGAACACATTTGCTTATTGTATGAGCATCCATAGAATCTTGCACCATCATTATAGTTTGCATTAAGTTAGTTTGCACTGTAGGCATTTTAGTCTTTTTGTTAGATTTTGAGTGTGTGGAGCGTGTTTTCTTAAAAAGTTTTTTTTTTTTTTTTAGTAGAACCTTATAGAAATATTTTTTCATCGAAGAAAAATCACTGCATTTGCATATAGCTAAATTTCTATTGATTTCTTTTGTGTCAAAACACCATAAGTTTCACTCTCATTTTACCCGTGACCTAAAGAACAACCCTTTAAAATCAAGCACTTAATTAGAAAGAAGTAGAACATTTTTTGATTTGTCATTAGTTACATCAACAAGTCTAGCTCTTTAGGGCCTTAGAATAGGCGAGTGGAGAGTTAACTCTCCAAGGCCACCCAAATTGTTAAACATAGATGTTTAATAATGAGTGAAATCAAGTGTCATTAGAAATACTGGGAAAGCTTTGTGACTGAGAGTTAAGCACGAGGGAGAGTAAAGATGAGGAAAGAGAGTTACCCCCTCTCCTACTTGTTGGATCCCACCTCGAGTCGGTTCCGCCCGCTTTTGATATGAACTGGTGTCAATAGTTGCTATTCCTAGGGACCACATAGGTCGTTGCAGAGGGGAATCTCATGGCATCTGAGGCAGACGTTGCATCATGTTCATTAGTACTTCTGGAGGGTACCCTTACGAAGCTTGGGTGCTTGCACCAGCAAAGGATTTTTTTTGGGGTCAGCGTAACTGTTTCTGTCACCTTCGTTGGTAGGCCTGGGCTATCATTATCCCATACTATCTTCGAAAGGTCCTTGATTTCAATTTCTTGTATTTTTGTGTCCGGTCCTCATCACCCAAAATGGAAATACTTGGAAGTTGCTTGATTGACTGTATCTTCTAGGGACTTTGTTAGAGAGTTCTCTTTGCTCCTAGTTGGCCATAGCTTTATAATTTTTTTTGAGTCTTAATTAGTTCTCTTAAAATAATTAAAAGTGGTTGATCGATCGCTTCATTATTTTAAGAGGCTTCGTGGGCTTTCACCTATGAGTGTTGAGCCTTCTTCTAGAAGGCATAGGAGAAATTTTGCCGATTATTTCCAATCAGTGGCAGTGGACATAACAGAGATTGATCCTCTAGTTCAAGATATTGTTTCATAGAATAGACCTAGTGTAAGTCGATATTTGGAGAGGAACACTCTAGTCCTATTCCAATCAGAAGACATTATAGAGGTTGAAGAACTCCCCGAGTCTCCTGTGACTCCTTCTTCTCCTCTCCATCTCGATTACCTAGATGTTTTATTATACATCGGGACCCCGACACACACGCCTTTGAGCCCTGGTCTATATCGGTCTTTTCCTTCGATGACCACTACTAGGAGCATTGTTTCAACTATGAGTGCTACTAGTGTACATACTCCTTTTATCAATACAAGGAGGAGGTACAATTTCCATACCTTCAATCACTCCTAGCATTGCAATTTTTGGCTCTACCTCCATTCCATCTTCAAGTGGGGTCACCCAAGCTTTTGCCTCCAACATTGGTTCTCTCCCCTTTGGAATGCCTACCAACGCAATTCCTTTGGTTCCCTTAACTTTTCCATTCGTTGCTTCCACGTCTACGACTTCCATGGAGAGTGGTCAACTTCTTTTCAGGTTTTCCCTTTTGGGAGTTGCCGTATACCACATTATAACCCATCTCTAGGATCAATACCTTTTCCCTCCCAAGGTCAAGGTTATAATCCTTTCCAAGGATGGACAAATATAGCTATTAGTAGCTTGGGAGTTGGGAATCAGTTCTCTTTTGTCTAGCAAGGGAACATGCCATACTCCTTTGTGAGTTCAGTTCAAAGTTTTTCTCCATTCGCTAATGCATGGAACCCTTACCATGGGCTCTCTGCTCCATTTAATACCTCACTAGGGGGAATTTCACTAGATATGACAAATTTTCAATAGGAGTTGGACAAATTTCGAATTTTTCTGGGCCACAAGGTTTTTCTTATGGTTCAGGCATTTCTACGAATCACCTCAAGCAACCTGGTGCCTTCACAAATCCAAGATATTCTTTTCACAACATTGAGAATTCTGCCCAGAGCGGGTGGAATTCTTAAGCTCCTCCGCGCTTACCTTTCCTTCTATCAAAGTTGACTAATGTTCCTATCTGATACAACCCGATTTGGTGTCCAGTTCCAACCAAACTTCCATCGGACATACCCAAATTCGAAGGGAAGACTGTTGAAGATCCGGGTGACCATATAACCACTTTCCATTTATGGTGTTCGTCGAACTCCTTGATTGACGATTCAATCAGGCTTAGACTATTTCAACGCACCCTAAGTAGGAATGTGGCTAAATGGTATATTGAACTTGCAGGGGGCACCTTTGCTTCGTTTGGTGACTTGGCCGCCATAGTTTTAAACCATTTTCAGTTACCCATTTGTTATGATGCTGGAACTAAGCTCTTAGCTAATTTCCACCGAGACCATCCAACCCACATTTATGATCATATCCATGAATGGAGGAGAAGGAAGAGGATCATTAAAGCCAATATTCCACAAGGATTCCTTCTTGAATGGTTTCTCAAATCTCTGCAGCCTGAAATTTATACGGATGTATCGCTGTTCAGTGTATTCACCGAAGAATAGGCTATTTTTAGAGCCCAACATCTAGAACTCATATATTCTCAATCTAGGATTCTTAAGAAAATTTTACCTGATGCTCCTAGATCTAAGTTTAATCTAGCCAAGCAGAAGCCGGGTCCCCATACCGACGGGCTAGTCGAATCAATTGATAATAGCACAGATAACATGCTAAACCAATTGCAATAGTTGTCTTTGCAAATTGCTTCTTCTATTCAGGCATCACCATCAGTGCCCATGCCTTCTCAACCTTTGTCTATCAACTTCATTCAAACATATAACCCCAAAGGAAATCAAGAATCCGATGGGAAGAAGAAAGGATGTGGTAAGAAGAAGAATCAGGATGGGAAGGGTAATGCAAATAAGCCTGACATTGATGTTGGAGGGGGGAGGGGGGTATAAAAGAGTCCAAGAAGAAAGTGAAGTTTCCATGCAAGTTATGTAATGGTGACCATTTGACTCATCTTTGCCCAAATATTCAGGACACTCAACACTTGTTGGTTCAACAAGGGTCTTCTAGCTCCCAAGATATGCCAACTAACCCTTTCCCCAAGGTCAACAGTTGTTTTTTGGCGCGAATGCTGGTACTGGTACCCCCACTGGGGGTAACAAGGAAGGGGAAAACCCATCAAATGTTTATATGATGATTTCACATATTGAAATTTCTACACAGTCACGTGATTATGGTGAACCAAATCATTTAAGGCCAAGACTACTCCTGATGTTTTAGAGCCACTCCATTTAGATAGGCCCATAGTTGAGACTATATCTCGAATGCCGAAGGGCTCCGCAAAGCATTTGACTATCAACCGTAATGCCAAGGAAGCTCATAACTACTCTATTGTAGAAGATCTAGCTCAAAGTCCTTGTGCCATGTCAGCGTTAGAGGTACTCGAATTGTACCCAACACAAAGAAGTGCATTTCTCACTATGATCAGAGCGATAGATCCAAAAAACACTCTTGTCCTTACATTCGACATGTCGAATATCAAGAAGAGACTCCCACATCATATGACTTTTTAAATCAAGTCTACATACCGAAAGACCAATATTTTTCGAACTGTGGTTGATGAGTGAGCTTCCACATGCATAATGTCTATATCATGTTGGAAAGCTATTGGATCACCTCAAGTTGTTCCGTCACCTACTCTCTTAACAACATTTGGTGGTCATTCTCATAGTTGTATTTGGAAACTGCTTCTTCTATTCAGGCATCGCTATTAGTGCCCATGCCTTCTTAACCTTTGTCTATCAATGTCGTTCAAACTTCTAATCCCAACGGAAATCAACAATCTGATGGGAAGAAGAAAATGATGTAGTAAGAAGAAGAATCACAATGGGAAGGGTAATGTAATTAAGCTCGACAATGATACCAGGGGGGGTAAAAAAGAGTCCAAGAAGAAAGTGAAGTTTCCATGCAAGTTATGCAATGGTGACTATTTTACTCATCTTTGCCCAAAGATTCAAGACGCTCAGCGCTTGTTGGTTCAGCAAGGGTCTTTTAGCTCCCAGGCTGCGCTAACTAACCCTTTTTCCTAAGGGAAACTGTTGTTTGTTGACATGAATGCTAGTACTGGTACCGCCATTGGGGGCAACCAGGAATGGGAAAATCCATTAAATGTTTGTATGATGAGTTCACATATTGACATTTCTACACGGTCACGTGATTATGGTGAACTGGAATCATTTAAGGCCAAGACTACTCCTGATGTTTTAGAGCCACTCCATATCGAGAGACCTGTAGTTGAGACTATACCTCAGATGCCGAAAGATCCACAACACATTCGACAATCAACCCTAATGTCAAGGCAGCTCAAAGCTACTCTATTATAGAAGATCTGGCTCAGAGTCCTTGTGCTGTGTCAGCATTAGAGGTACTCGAGTCGTGCCCAGCACAAAGGAGTGCATTGCTCACTACGATCAGAGCAATAGATCCAAAAATTATTTAGGAGGGGACATTTAGACATCAACATAGTGGGAAGGGAAGTCTTTCATTGGGAAACCTTATGTAAAGAATTGAATAGTTGACATATGCATTGTTAAGTCTTTTTTTTACTTCTTGACTACTAAGTTTATAAAGGAATATATACTCTATTTTTTTCTGAACCTGTGATTTTTTAGGAGGAAATACATGCTCTAAACCATTAGACCCACTCAAGATGTATAGGAAAAACAAAACATTTAACGAATTATCATTTATGTAAAAAACAAAATTGAGAAATAATGTAAATATTAAGTAAATCTGTATAATTATATAATTAGTGGTTTATATTGGAATAAGGATTGAAGAATTTTGTCTTTCCATAAAAAAATTTATTTAGATAATTATGATTTAATAAATTAAGAATATTTTTGTCTAAATTACTTCCATTCTCTTTTATAGAAGTTATCATTTAACTCCTCATCACACCCTGTTTTTGGAATCAATAAAATAGACTGAAGTGAAGGTGTGTCATATTCCCCGAAATTCAATTTTTGTATCGATAAAATAGCAAGGTGTGCTTCATGTTCTCCAATATTTTGATTTCACTTGTGGCTTTCATTTTACTTCCTTAATTTGATGAAGCTTACTGTCCTCCTCTGTTTATTGGAGCAGAAAAAGCCTCGATCATACTTTTGTTGGGTCTCAACCAACACCTTAGAGTGGTGGTTTTATTGGTTCTTAACCATGCATGTAGACTTTATATGTATATTCTCCATCGAACGTATATATTTTTTGAGATTGTAAATGTTTGACGGCGTTAGTTTAATGAGGTGGTATTATTGCTGCAAGGAACTTTCACAGGATTTTTATATCAAGTTGGCTTAATTTTATTTTAAATAAATTTGTCAAATTTAAATGAAAAATAGTTGAACGGTTAAAGAAGTAATTCTTTATCAAGTCTTACTAGCACAATTGGTTGAGGATGGGCCTCATCAACAAGGCGGCCCATAATTAAACCTCAGTGGTTGTGCCCTCTGTTAGGGGGAGGAGACATGCTAAAAAATATAGTCAACTAAGGGTCGGTGTTAGAGGAGACATGCTAAAAAATCCAGTCGCGACTCCTCAAGCCATAGGTCAAGCCTAGAGAATGATCGACAACTTGACAAACAACAACAAAAATATAGAAGCAATTCATTATTGTGTAAATTAGCACATTTATATAAATGAGGGTCTCAAACAAAACCATAAAGTCTAGGTTTGGTTGGGAACACCATGCATGTAGACTCTATCTATCTATACCTCTAACATCATGACTAATTATATTAATATATTATATATATATATATATATTATATATATATATATATTATAAGTTTGGGGCGTTAGTAGAGGATTAAGCACAAGCAGTCTGCCTAACTCAAAGACAAATTTATTTGTCATATTAAAATGAAAAATAGTTGAAAGCTTAATAAAGTGAGTAAAATAATGCATTTATATAAATTAAATGGCTAGAAAATAAATATTTTATAAAACTCAAAATATATAAAGGCAACATAAATATGTAGGTTGTAATGCCAATACAAAAATAGAGGTCACAAATTGAAAAACACTTTGAAAACTATCAATTTCAAGTTGAATTATGTATATTTCCAAAATATTTTCAAACTATTCAATGTGCACCTTTCATAATTTTTATATTTTAAATTATTCATAATTATCCATACTTTTTATTCATAATTAATTCTATCTTTTTAAAGATATTTTTCATAATCTTGTCAATAAATTCAATTCCAAATAATAAATATATACATTATCATAAAAGTAACTCTTCTAAAATTATACTCCATATAAATGATGGAAAATGATTTTTTTGTTTATACCAATTGCATTTCCTAATGTGATTGTGTTAGTACCAACTTCAATTAGTGAAAGTTCTTTTGACATTATAGGTATAAGGCAAAACATATTCCTTGCAATATAAATTCCTTACTCTCAGATGTGGATTAAGAATGTAATTTCATTGAGGTACATCTGATTAAGAATGTAATTTCATTGAGGTCCACATATGCTCTGTAAAGCATAAAATTTATTCATTCATACAAATGTTATGACTCCGCCTCTTCTTTTCCATGGTATTTTAAATCAATGCCATAAACACGGTTAATATTTTCACAATGTTGATGGATCATGTTTTGATGTATTTTTTTATTATGACATAATAATAAAATATAATGTGGATTTAAATCTGTTCAATTCAATTTATTATAATTAATAATTTTATTTTTATTAAATAAAAAGTACAATTTTTTTGAAAAAATTTATAATATACATATCACACTAAAATAAATTAAACATAATAATTCTTATTAAAAATATATCTTTTCTTATTAAATTTAAGAAGTTTATATATATATATAGATATATATATATAGATATATAAACTTTAATACTCCCACAAACACAAAGAAAGAAAAAATCTTATAAGCCAAAATAAATTTTTGGATATATAAATTTTTCTCCCAATTTTACATAAATATTCAAATATTCAAATAAATTATTTTTTTTGACTTTATACCCTCCCCTTATTAAAAATTTCACTCTCCCATAGAAATTAGATAGATCCTTAAAAACACCCCTCCCACAAAAGCTCCGGTCGTAAAAATTTTAAAACTGAAATACATTTATAATTATAAACTACCACTATACCCACATACAAACAAATTTACAGAATCTATAAGAAGATAACTTTATGAATTTGACTCGTAGATTCTATTGGGAGCTCCGAATGATAAACTTAATATCCACTCTGTATTAATTTATGTTAGAAGTCAGGAATTTCATTGGCTTCGAAATTAGAAAAAACCGTTATTTTTTAGCTTTAAATATTGAAATTTGAAGGATAGGTATGTTCCAGTTTGAGGTTATTTATATGTAGTTGTAGATTTTTAAATATGAAAAAAATTTGATAAATATGAATAAAATTAATTATTTGTCTTCATTCTTATTTATCCAGTTTTTAAAATATTTATGAAATCTAATATAATATAGAAATGTTTAAAATAAATTACACTAAGTTGAAACATTTGCAGATTCCAAATTGATCATGAAATTAGTAATTAGACAATCACACTATGTTGAATTTGTAATTTCAACAGCGCGCGCGGGCAAAATATTTAATGCACCTCAATACCACCCAGCAAAACCACGAGCCAGTGGAGGCATATTCGCATGGGTGTGTAAAAGGGTTTTTTGTCAGTAGGCCTCCGAACAAGCCTAAACCAGCTGACACCGTCGGAGTGGACGAACCAAACATTTTCCACGGCCGCAAAGTCGTTTGTTTTGTCAGATGGTTGGTGAGCGACATTGCGTCGATCAGGTTCGACGGACAAGGATTTTCACTCAACCTGCCCGAACTTTACATTTTACTTTTACGCACGTTTTATTTAATGTTTTTACTGAAGGTGTCATTAACTTAGGTAAAAGTCTTTATGATTTCATACGGCAGGCATGGGCATAAATTTAATATGGAGTATGGGCGGAAACTATAATGTTTTTTTTAATTATTTTTTTGGCATATGTTTTTAACTTAGGAGCGTTGACTCCATAGATGTAATTTTATTATTACACACGGGGATTTTTTGCATATGGTGTGAAGAGAAACAGGGCTCCGTAGCATCGAATGAAAACCATGGATTTTTATGCAGCAGAAGTAAAAAGATTTTCTTTGTCTTTGTAATGTAAAAAAAATGAAAAGTTTGCACAGCAGTGCAGGAGGAGAAGTGAATGAAAAACCAGTGGCTTGTTTAGTTCCAAATCCATGAATTGTTTCACACAGGTGAAAAGGTAAATCAGTAACTCCCTGTAATTTTGTTTTCACACAGCAGTGAATGTAAATGAAATATTTACACACAGTGGTGTAAAATTTCATAGGAGGCAGAGTAAATGTTTTGGTGAATTCCTCTGAGTGAAAGAGGATGAATATGTAAATGTTTTTTTTGTTTAATGAATGGAAATTTTATGGTGGTGAAATCTTCTGTCCTGTGTAATTAATTGTTTTAAAAAGACTTCTCTGTGTAAAAGATCTTGGAGCAAAGCAAACAGAGCATTGCCTCTGTGTCTTGTGTTTTTCTGGTTTTGGTATTTTCCATTGCAAAAATACCCAACAATTTCTAGGCATAATACAGCTAGTCAATGTATAAAATTTCTAGGAATCAATACAAAGTTCACTGTCCTCAGTATGTAGTAATCAATTTCTTTTACCTCATTATTATTTGACCAAGTAAATTCTGCGCTTCTCATATTTGCTGGCTTCATGACTGGGGTGACATTTATTAATCCTAGCTTCTATCCTGTCCACTTGTTCTACATCCTATAGGTTCCAACTTATCGATCCATAAAGAGAAAGATGGAGATAAGAGAGCAACCATCGTACAAGTGTTTATCATGTTTGAACTGTTCCTAGAACTCGTAGGTACAAATCCCAAAAGAATTAGAGAAATAGACCACTTCAAAATTGACCTCAAGATTCGGAGCATACATTATGATTAGCATTAACGTAACATAGATTATAGGACTTCAAATTATTATCACATCTGTTTTTTGGAAGTTTTTGAAAACAGTTATAATGCCAAGAAAATGAATACATATTGTCAGATGAATTTGTTTTGTTCAAACGAGGCAGAAAAGTGAATGGCAGCCATAGATTCCTACATATTAATGTTGCAAAAGAGAACTTGTTGGTTCCCACGTGTGATTTTCAGCTTCAAGGCTGACAATAGAAGGAATTATACAGTAAATGATATGCCTACCATATGCAGATGCCTGGGTTTTTGACCATCGTATCAAGCTCTACGATGGTGGATACAACTCAGATTGGAAAGTGAAAGGATACGATTTCACGATTAAATACACAGATTTCGAGTTTGGATGAAGCGGGGAATAAAACCCACTTACCTTTAACGCTGTCTCCAGATCTCCAACGAATCTTCACTCAACAGGCCTGCTCTCGTATTTCCATCATTCAACGCAGTCCATCTCGTTCATTCATCTTCCCGCTCTTGGCTCTTCCGGTCTCTTTTTACAGTAGCCTTGCTTTACGACCCACTGGTCGAATGCTCTGTTCGTTTGACCTTTGACACAGGCAGCCATCTCAATTTTCCCACTTTTGCCACACTTTCTTTCTCGCACTCACTCTATTCGACCCTGACATCCCCACTGCCCTCAACATAACACTTAATAAATATCTTCGCACATGGTTCTCGGCCTCCTTGGCTGAAGGTTCGCTCCCACTGTGTCTCGAAACCTCGCAAAACTCAGTGTGTCTGTGTAATAATGCTTCCAGGTCAATCTTGAAGTCAACAGACATACCTGCCTCCCGGTCTTTGAAAGCAAGTCAAGAGACACACCTGCCTCCCGGTCTTTGAAAGCGCTCAAACACAATCATAAAGGCATTTGGGCCTTACTCGAGGAAGGTCTGCTCTTAATTTCATTTGGAAATATTCATTTAACTATTTAACTTTTCAAGGATGGAAAGTTAAATACACTCTTCATAAAAAAATTCTAGTGTCTTTTTAAAGATTTAAAACCTTAAAAAAAATAGTGTTTTTTTAAATGTTTAAAACCTTAAAAAATTAAATTTAAAGAGTAGTTATATCTATAAAATTTCAATATAACTAGTAAATAAATAAAAAAAATTCTCAAATACCATTAAAAAAAAGTAAGCATATGATTCTTCTATTCATTCGATAATTTTCAAAAGTATTTGGACTTACATAATTGAAAATATAAATCTATTTTCCTAATAGAAATGGCTTTTTAGTTTTCATTTATTTCCATACATCTTAAGTAGCATTCCAATCTATCTCATTTAGAGCATGAGGTGCACATAGAGATAAAAATATTAATATATCTAGTGTCTCCAATGAAAGTCTTTATCTATCATCATTTTTTATCTTGTTTAATTTTTAGAAGCCTCTTTCACACACTGATGCAGTTGCCGGGATAACGAGAATAGCTTGTCATAATTAAATCAAATATGGAAAGTCTTCAAACCATTCAGATTCATCTCCACATAAGTGGCATGCCATACATATGCTTTTTATGGTATGATTTACAAATCGTACAAATAAATTCATCCATTTCACCCAAACATCTAGCAGTACCCATAGTAGATGATTCTAAATTTTGCACATAAACATTTCAACTATCTTTTTGTTGGACAATCTATATCATTCACTTCTTCATAATAATATTGATAATTGAAAAACTTAGCCACGTTAAATACATGTAAATCTATGAATCTCTTATCTAAAGATTTAATCACCTCTACAGTAAAACATTTTCCCAAGAGAATACAATCATGTAGTAGCCCCGATCTTTTCATCTTTGGACGAACTGGTTGTAGATGTACCATACCTATGGTATCTGCAAATTCAAGGGTTCCTCTTTATGCTTTAACTAAAAAATAAGATGTGCACTGCATCTACACCAAAAGTGCTTCCCAAAAATCGTTTACGAAGCATGCCAATAGAAACATCTAAAGTAGTGCCAATAGATGTGATATCTAACATGATCCTCTTCGAAATTTTGATTCAACTTATTTAATTCAATGAACATGTCTGCAAGTAGATGGATGCAAAATTGCACTTGAAATATTGTTGCCAACTCATACATTTTTTCTCCCCTAACTCCCAAACCTTTAACAAAGAATGCACGAGTTTAACAAGTCTTTCCATGACCTTTTGTCACGCCCCCAATCTATTTTTTTTTTGTTGGGCGGGTGCGGCACTACCGGGCAAGCTATTTTATAACGTTGCCTATAGACTACGCCTTCACAACACTTGTTCCACTATCGCTGCACAAGTATTAACCTTATAACCAACCTTATAATCATATAACCGAATCTTATAATTCCTTAATTTATAATTCTACATTCAGTTATAAATTACCAATTCATAAACCAAAATAACCATTCACCAACACAATACCAAAACACATAAGAATATATGCGTAAGTCTGTTGGGAGGGGCAACTCCCCAAGAGTCTGCCCGATTTTCTTTTTATTAAACCGAATTACAATAGTTCGTGTGCCGGCATACCACCACGGCCACACTGAAATATTTGTCAACACAGTCCGTGTGACAGGTATTTAACCCCACGGCCTGTACAATTGAATTACCACCGATTAACAGTTCATACTCCGACTTTTACAATGGTGTGTGTGCCGGCATACCGCCACGGCCACACTGTAATTTTATAACACAGGTCGTGTAACAGGTGAACCACCCCACGACCTGTACAAATCTGCGAGCTGTGTTATACGCTGCCCTCCGTAACCCAAGTGCGCACTTAGCGCGACTTTGCCAAGACCGGCATTTACATATACCAGCACCTTCGTTTATGAAACCAGCGAGCCCGCGGCCTTCACTATAGTTAATACACAGACCCGTATCCCTGCCGTTTGCTTGTCACAACAGCGCACTTATCATGCGGTCTGTTAGCTTCAGCGTATACCCAATCTGTTCGCTTGACCTCCGTTTGCCTTCGGTTAGAACCACCGCCGCTACATCTGCGCCAAGATGTATTATCGACCTCGTGCTTCTTGTGTGAAGACTTGAAGAGTGATCGAATGATTGATGCCTCCAAATGTCCATTGCCTTGTCGTATTTATACGATCCCACGCCATCTTGGAGAGGGGTGTCGGTGGTAGAGCCGACCCCCGTTTTAGTGTAAAACACCCGCCTCTTGCCCAAGCCGACGCGTATTGTTTTGTTTTAATCCATCGTGGCAATTATCTTGGCGGGTCGGCCTTTTTTACAAAGCCGACCAACGCCAAGTATAAGTCCACATGGCCTTCGTGTTATACTTCACGCGCCCTTCACCCACGGATCGTTTGCTCCAATGCTCCCTGCCTGTCGTTGTTTGCCCGTGATGAACGAACCCGGTTCCTATCGTTTCGTTTGCTCATTCGAACTGTCCTGACTGCTTGCCCTCGACCCGTTCGCTTTGTAGATTGCCGTTTCGTTATGTCGCTCAACTGCCCAGACTGTCCTAACCGATATGGTTGTCGACCCGCCCGTTTTGTGGAGCCATCATTCACTTTGTCGCCCGTCCACCCGAACTGTCCTAACTGATATGTTGTCGACCCGTTTGGTTGTAGGCTGCCGTTTCATGTGTCGTCCATTCGCCCGAACTGTCCTGACTGTTCGTGGTTGTCGACCTGTTCGTGTATGGACTGTCGTCCGGTCCCCATAGCCCGAATTGTTGCTTTGGACCCGTGTTGGAGATGCCTGCCCATCTCCCAACCGGTTAATGTGTACGCGGATCTGCCTGGTGTTGCGCCCAAGTCAAATCCTCTGTCGAGTGAATCACGTCCTCGCCCGTTGTGTGGGTCGCCCGCTGTCGTGCGGAGCGCCCGATTCTTCCGGGCGTTACACGCTCCTCCACCCCAAGATGTTGTCGTCCCGACAACGTTCCACTTCGGTGGTCTGCAATGTAGACTCCTCCATTATGTGATTCGGCCTCCATTGGATCACCATGTTTGTTTTTCAATTTGGTCGAGTGTCATACACTCGTTTCATGATCTCCTCGTCCCGGCTATGGGAACCCCCATTTTAGGTGCACGTTGAGACCATCAGGTCTGCTCAATTACTCTTGAGGGCTCACTGCCTTGAGCAGTCAACAATGAGCCCAGCTCCTGTATCTATCAAGGTGACTGTAGGGAAGATGAGCCAGGGGGCTCTCTACTAATCAATTCGATCCATCTGTCTGGATCTTCCATCTCCATACGTCGTAGATATGCTTCCTGGTCTTCCTTCTTTGGTTTCGCATATACTATGCCCACTTCGTCATCGTCTTCCACCAATTCTAGCCTTCTTGTCAAATCCAAGATGCTATCTGAGAGTGACTTGATGACCAAGTCTTGTTCAACAAGCTTTGTCTCCATGCTAGACAACCGCTTATCTGTCTTTTCCTTGTCTTCCACCTGCATCCCTCCTAATTTATGCTCTGTCTTAGTCACCCCCAGGGTAGGTACACCTATGGGCACATCCAACCTTCCGTCATAAATAAAGAGTTTCCTTAGATGAGGTACTACCATTGCTTCATACTGCTTCATGAATTCCATTCCCAGCACTGCCTCATAGTCATCTATTCGTACTATGGTGAAGTCTACCTTCCCAGACCATTCACCGAGTACCGTATCTACCTTCTCTGCTATGCCAAGAATTGCCGTCGGAGGGGAGTTCACGGTCTTCATGTGTGCATCTACCGGCACAAACTTTAGACCTAGCCTCCTCACGGTGTCTTCGCTCATGAAATTGTGCGAAGCCCCACTATCAATCACCGTGAGTACTTCTGTTCCACCAATCTTCATGCGCACATACTCCAACCTATTCCTTTCCGGGTTCCTCCTAGAGGTTATCTCCGTTGTAGCCGAGGCTCCGAGGATCTGCATCATTCCTACAGAGGCATTATCCTCTTCATCCATTTGAGCAGCAGCGACCGTTTTCGGTTTAGAGGGGCAGTTCTTAACCGTGTGCGGTCCTGCACATAGCCAGCACTTCAAAGGTTTCTTCTCCCTTGGAATGTTATCCGCCTTCAGAGTGTCCTTCTTCTTTTCTTCTTTCGGTTTTTCAGACTTCTTTCTCTCATTAGAAGTCTCATCATAGTGGTCTACAAGTCTATCCACCGCAGCAAAGGCCTCTTCGAGCGTCCTGATTTTCTGCCTCTTTACTTCATTCCGGGCCCATGGCTTCAATCCAATAACAAAGTTGAAGACTTTGTCCTTTTCAGCCATATCGGGAAGTTCCAATACTGCGCTCGAGTACTCTTGCTGGTAGGTCTGCAAGCTCCCAGTCTGCTTGATATACTTGATTTTGGTCCTCGCCTCCCACGTTTCATCCTGCGGACTGAAATGTGATTGTAAGGCCTTCTTCATATCGTCCCAGGAGGTAATGTCATCAGCACTCCCGCTAGTGATCTGATCGGCCCTCCTTCTCCACCACATCTTGGCATCATTCGTTAGGAATTGAGCTGCCATCTTAACTTTCTCCTCACCCTTGGATAGGTTCAGCCTTTCTAGATACTGCTCCATGTCCCATAGGAAGTTACCAAGAACTTTCGTGCTCCTTGTCCCGTCATAAGATTCTGGTTCTTTGACCTTAACATGGGGCACTCCTCCACCGGAATTGTGCCTCACAGCCCTTTTTAACACTGCAATCTCATCCTGGGCTTCCTCAAGAGCCTTGTTTGATTTGTCGAGAGTCCCCTTCAGGTTCCCAATTTCTGTTATCCCTTGGTCCCTTGCCTCCTCGACTTCCTTTATCCTTTCTTCAAGCCGGGTACACAAGAAGTCTGTATACTCGTACCGTGTCTTAAGTTCGTCATGTTGCGACTTAAGTTCATTGTGCTGCGTTCGGAACTCCTCAAACTCCTCCTTGATCCTTGAGATGGCCTCTCGCTCTTTGTTAAGCGAACCCACTCCTTGATTCCAAGAATTTTCCAAGGACTCCATCTTTTCAATCACCTTGTCAACAAATTCAGGAGTCGCCTCCCTCACCATGTCCTTCCCTGCATGGGTAGATCCGAATTGCGAATTCGCTGCCATTTTATTCTTTTGTGATCTGGTCCCGACCATCCACTGTCATTCCTCTTCACCTGCAAGTTCTGTCGAGCAACCCTGCTCTCACCAGCTCGAGACCGAGCTCTGATACCAACTGTCACGCCCCCAATCTATTTTTTTTTTGTTGGGCGGGTGCAGCACTACCAGGCAAGCTATTTTATAATGTTGCCTATAGACTACGCCTTCACAACACTTGTTCCGCTATTGCTGCACAAGTATTAACCTTATAACCAACCTTATAATCTTATAGCCGAATCTTATAGTTCCTTAATTTATAATTCTACATTCAGTTATAAATTACCAATTCATAAACCAAAATAACCATTCACCAACACAATACCAAAACACATAAGAATATATGCGCAAGTCTGTTGGGAGGGGCAACTCCCCAAGAGTCTGCCCGATTTTCTTTTTATTAAACCGAATTACAATAGTTCGTGTGCCGGCATACCGCCACAGCCACACTGAAATATTTGTCAACACAGTCTGTGTGACAGGTATTTAACCCCACGGCCTGTACAATTGAATTACCACCGATTAACAGTTCATACTCCGACTTTTACAATGGTGTGTGTGCCGGCATACCGCCACGGCCACACTGTAATTTTATAACACAGGTCGTGTAACAGGTGAACCACCCCACGACCTGTACAAATCTGCGAGCTGTGTTATACGCTGCCCTCCGTAACCCAAGTGCGCACTTAGTGCGACTTTGCCAAGACCGGCATTTACATATACCAGCACCTTCGTTTATGAAACCAGCGAGCCCGCGGCCTTCGCTATAGTTAATACACAGACCTGTATCCCTGCCGTTTGCTTGTCACAACAACGCACTTATCGTGTGGCCTGTTAGCTTCAGCGTATACCCAATCTGTTCGCTCAACCTCTGTTTGCCTTCGGTTAGAACCACCGCCGCTACATCTGTGCCAAGATGTATTATCGACCTCGTGCTTCTTGTGTGAAGACTTGAAGAGTGATCGAATGATTGATGCCTCCAAATGTCCATTGCCTTGTCGTATTTATACGATCCCACGCCATCTTGGAGAGGGGTGTCGGTGGTAGAGCCGACCCCCGTTTTAGTGTAAAACACCCGCCTCTTGCCCAAGCCGACGCGTATTGTTTTGTTTTAATCCATCGTGGCAATTATCTTGGCGGGTCGGCCTTTGTTTACAAAGCCGACCAACGCCAAGTATAAGTCCACATGGCCTTCGTGTTATACTTCGCGCGCCCTTCACCCACGGATCGTTTGCTCCATTGCTCCCTGCCTGTCGCTGTTTGCCCGTGATGAACGAACCCGGTTCCTATCGTTTCGTTTGCTCATTCGAACTGTCCTGACTGCTTGCCCTCGACCCGTTCGCTTTGTAGATTGCCGTTTCGTTATGTCGCTCAACTGCCCGGACTGTCCTAACCGATATGGTTGTCGACCCACCCGTTTTGTGGAGCCATCGTTCACTTTGTCGCCCGTCCACCCGAACTGTCCTAACTGATATGTTGTCGACCCGTTTGGTTGTAGGCTGTCGTTTCATGTGTCGTCCATTCGCCCGAACTGTCCTAACTGTTCGTGGTTGTCGACCCGTTCGTGTATGGACTGTCGTTCGGTCCCCATAGCCCGAATTGTTGCTTTGGACCCGTGTTGGAGATGCCTGCCCATCTCCCAACCGGTTAATGTGTACGCGGATCTGCCTGGTGTTGCGCCCATGTCAAATCCTCTGTTGAGTGAATCACGTCCTTGCCCGTTGTGTGGGTCGCCCGCTGTCGTGCGGAGCGCTCGATTCTTCCGGGCGTTACACCTTTCCTCTAGAGAGCCGCCTAATTTGATGAATTTGAAAGACCACTAACTTAGTGATTTGAAATGTATACATTAACTCTCTCAATTTTCCATGTCTTTTAGTTGATTTCCCAAGCCATGAATAAACTTTGTTTCCAAATTTGTTAATATATTGCAACTCTAGAAAATGAGATGAAGCCTCAATGATTGTTAATGCTTCCCTATGAGCTATAGCATACAAAGCTTTGAAGATAAACCTTCATGAATACCCATAATGGAAAATGCACCATCTGAACCAAAACCAACAAACTTCATCAAATATAAATCCATTTATGCTAAAAGAGTTCTCACTAGATCATACATTCATTGAGTTATTCCATCCTTTATTTGAAGCATGCATATAAACTTTGTTAAACATTGACCTCTCCCTCCATTTATCAAATATGTAATATAAACAATCAATTAGTGTTCCATAATTTGACCAGCGCTTTTATCAACTAAAATCGAATACAATGAGCTACGTAAAATCTCTTCTTTTAGTTTTGTTCCAATACACCTTTTTAGCAGCTTGAAGAAACTATTTTCTTGGTGTGGTATTTGTGTAGGCTGAATATTTAACAAAGTAGTGCCAATAGATGTAATATCAACATGATCCTATTCGAAATTTTGATTCAACTTATTTAATTCAATGAGCATGTCTGCAAGTAGATGGATGCAAAATTGCACTTCAAATATTGTTGTCAACTCATACATTTTTTTCTCCCCTAACTCCCAATCCTTAAACAAAGAATGCATGAGTTTTACAAGTATTTCCGTGACCTTTCCTATAGAGAGCCACCTAATTTGATGAATTTGAAAGACCAATAACTTAGTGATTTGAAATGTATATATTAGCTCTCTCAATTTTCCATGTCTTTTAGTTTATTTCTCAAGCCATGAATAAACTTTGTTTCCAAATTGTTAATATATTGCAACTTTGGAAAATGAGATAAAGTCCCATTGGTTGTTAATGCTTCCCTGTGGGCTATGCAATGGATAACTAATAAATGAGGAGCATAGGAAACTTAGAAGATAAACATTCGTGAATACCCCTCATGGAAGATGCATTATCTGAACCAAAACCAACAAACTTCATCAAATATAAATCCATTTATGTTAAAAGAGTTCTCACTAGATCATGCATACATTGAGCTATTCCATCTTTTATTTGAAGCAAACGTATCAACTTTGTTAAACACTGACCTCTTCCTCCATTCGTCAAATATGTAATATAAACAATCAATTGTTGTTCCATAATTTAACCAGTGCTTTCATCAACTAAAATTGAGTAAAATGGGCTATGTAAAATATATTATTTTAGTTTGTTCTAATACACTTCTTTAGCAACTTGAAGAAACTCTTTTCTTGGTGTGGTATTTGTGTATGCAGAATTACCCAAATCTATCATTTAGAAACCTAGAATTGTTATATATTCAGGATAACAAATTGAATAATAACACCCATCTCAAAATACAGTATAAACTTTCTTTATGAGTAATAGATCAACTATCTTCTGGCATAGGCTGGATTTTCTAAATTTCTTTGCTTTACACATACCATCGCCTGCAATCCCAAATTAGCTAACATTTAGGTTAGCAACAATATATTCTTCTTCCTGTGCGGAGATTCCTCCCAGCCTCCTTTCCCATATCAATTGACAGTAATGTGTTCCTATAATTTTTTTGGGCAAAAGCTTTAAAACTTCAAGTAATCAGATATTTAGTGATCTGAAGCTTTATTCTCAATAAAGTCAACTGTTTTGAATCTCGCACAGTCTTCCAACTCAATAATAAGGATAGAGTAGCATTATTTTTCCCTGTTCAGGAAATTGCTACAATTCATATTTCAGTTAACTCTTCTCTTCGACATTGTGCAGATGACCTTTATAGGCGAACACCTTAATACCTGCCTTATTTTCCTGACATTAAGACAATCACTCTTTGCGGGAATAATGATGTCAAAATTAACTCACCTCCATCCCATCCAGTTCATCTTGGCAATACGTCTGAACCTCAACCATCACCTCGTGTGTCCATGCCCCATCCTCCAACTTCCCAACCCGTACTTAACAGTGGAGTTGATTCAAGCTCTGGTTTTCCAGCATCACAGCAGCCATTACCTCCTCCACCTCCTGTATTCATGCCATGTCCTCCACCTTCCCAACGTATATTTAACAGTGGAGATGATTCAAGGTCTGGTTTTCCGGCATCACAGCAGCCATTTCCTCCTCCACCTCCTGTATTCATGCCGTGTCCTCGACCTGTCCAACCTGTAGTTAGCAGTGGGGATGATTTAAGGTCTGGTCTTCCGGGATTACAGCAGCCATTACCTCCTCCAACTTCTGTATTCATGCAAACATTTCCACCTCCCCAACCTGTATTTAGCAGTAGAGATGATTTAAGCTCTGTTTTTCCGGTATCACAGCAGCAATTACCTCCTCCTCCTCCAGGCGTTAGTCTTGGTATCTCAAAAAAATTCACCTATGAAGAGTTAGAGGTTGCTACAGATAGCTTCTCAGAGACCAATATATTAGGACAAGGGAGTTTTGGATATGTATACAAAGGCATTCTTCCAGGAAACAAAAATATAGCTGTGAAGAAGCTCAAAGTTCGTGGGAGCGAGGGAGAATGTGGCTTTCAAGCAGAAGTGGAAATAATCAGTTGTGTGCATCACCGCAACCTTGTCTCATTGCTGGGTTACTGCATAGCTGGTAGCCAACGATTCCTTGTTTTTGAGTTTGTTCCTAATAATACACTAGAGCACCATCTACATAGTAAGTTATATGTGTAACAATTCTTCCACCATTCACTTATCATTATGCATATGATTTTGACTAGAAGCGAGCTGTTCCAACATCTGCGTTGGGTGAGACCTTCAACACTTCATTTGTGCATGTGTAATGCTAAAGAAACGCAGAAAAGAGCCCACGATTTAATTTTCTAAATTTTAACATAATGTCTAACAAAAAAAATGCTAGTATTAAGCATTTTTGAATAAGTAGCGTAGATCCATTTTAATCTTCGATCTCTCATGCATTTAAAACATTGATAACAAAAGGCTTAAAGATCCCAGGATAAGATGAATCAATGCTAGTATCCTTTTACATATGAGGAAAGAGTATTTCAGTAAATGTCAAATTGCTTCAAAGTCACTTGAAGTATAATTTCTATGATTTCCAATAAAGTTTATATTTTATGGCAGCTGAAGGTCAGCCTAGCATGAAGTGGCCAACTAGATTGAAGATTGCAATAGGAGCAGCTCGTGGACTTGCTTCTCTACATGAAGACTGTATGCTATATTGCTTTTGTCTTCTTACTTAACACTCTTTTATTATATATTTTGACATTGTTCTAAATTGCAGGTTATCCGAAGATAATTCATAGAGACATCAAAGCTTCAAATATTCTACTTGACTTCAACTTCGAAACAAAGGTAACCTTACGTTCATGGTATGTTAAACCTCACAATATATGCTGAAATCTGATATAATCTTTTGTCACAGATTGCAGACTTTGGCCTTGCAAAACTTGCTTCAGAAGGTTCTCCTCGTGTCAACACAACGCCTAAGGGGACTTTTGGGTGAATCTCTTTCCAGTGCATTTTGAATTTGTAGATACCATTTGTACCTTTATACTGGAGCTCTGAGTCCCTATTGTTGCCTGGATAGGTATTTGGATCCAGAATATGCGTCAAGTGGGGAACTGACAGATAAATCTGATGTTTTCTCTTTCGGTGTCGTGCTGGATGAGTTGATCACTGGCCGCCGGCCTCTAGATCTAACTCTATCATTTCCGGAAAATAGTCTAGTCTATTCGGTTAGTACTTCAAATCGGAACTTATTTGTATACTGTTTTGACTGCTTAAATCTTGATGCAAACTTGGGTTAGCATTTATTCTAGGTGGTCTAAGTTTTTGATCACTCTGTAGGCCCGACCCTTGCTTGCTCGAGCAATGGAAGATGGCAATCTAGATGCCCTTGTTGATCCCCGCCTACAGAACAACTATAATGTGAATGATATGATGCGGGTAGTTGCATGCGCAGCTTCTTGTATTCAAAAGTCTGCAAGAAGCCGCTCGGGTATGGAACGGGTACAGTCCTTGCTTGCATAAGTTATTGACCTTCAGACGTTTTTTTTCCTTCGAAGTTCAAACTGATGGCATCATGATGCTTTCTGGGCAGGATTTAGTTGTAGAAATACCTGATCTGACAGAAGTTATGTTTTTCAGATAGTTCGTGTCTTGGAAGGTGATGTTCCTCCTGGTATTCTTCACAATGGAGTCAGTCTGCCGCAGAGTACTCTGTATGTCTCAGTGGGAGGATCTGTCTGTGTCGCTAGCCAATATAGTGAAGACACTGAAGAATCTCAAAAAGTAGTGTGAGTACAGTGCCTCTACCAGTGAATGGGGTCAACCAATCTGTTTCTAGTAGATAATATCTACAAAGGAAGTGCATCCAGCATTGAGAGGTCACATGTCCCTAGGATTAATGGGCATGACAGAACTCTCTCATATACAACCTAATAGTACCTCTCTGGGAAACACACCGACAGATTTTCCATCAATGTATAGAAATTATTAGTCGCGTTGCAAATGTTTGCTGTTTGAAATATTACTTAATCTGCTTATTCTACCGGTATTTGCATTTATCAACAAATACACACTTGATAATTTGGAATCCGTGGATTCTTCTCTCCTCTCCTCTCCAGCTTGTTTTCCGGGGAAGCTTCTTGTTTTTCTCACAAGTATTATAATCAAAGAAGCATAAATGTTCTCTGTAGAGCAAGCTAACCTTTAGTTTTTCAAACTAGGGCTCGACTCTTTCTTTGCTTGAGAGTGAAGTTCAGGTGAGGCTGTAGACTGTGTCTCTTCATGACTGTCATCAGCTACCAATAGAATGTTATAACAGATCTTGTGTGGATGAGCTTGTACAATAGCGCATGTGCAGTATAGGATGATAAATTTGTAACTCCTTCAGTTATGACTTTTTCTATTTCTAGGCATAATACAGCTAGTCAATGTATAAATTTCTAGGAATCAATACAAAATTCACTGTCCTCAGTATGTAGTAATCAATTTCTTTTACCTTACTATTATTTGACCAAGTAAATTCTGCGCTTCTCATATTTGCTGGCTTCATGACTGGGGTGACATTTATTCATCCTAGCTTCTATCCTGTCCACTTGTTCTACATCCTGCAGACACTGTTTATAGGTTCCAACTTATCCAACCATAAAGAGAAAGATAAGAAGGCAATATCATCCATAAATAGAAAGATGGAGATAAGAGAGCAACCATCGTAAAAGTGTTTATTATGTTTGAACTGTTCCTAGAACTCGTAGGTACAAATCCCAAAAGAATTAGAGAAATTGACATCAAGATTAGGACTTAACATAGATTATAGGACTTCAAATTATTATCACATCTGTTTATTTGGAAGTTTTTGAAAACAATTATAAAGCCAAGAAAATGAATACATATTGTCAGATGAATTTGTTTTGTTCAAACGAGGCAGAAAAGTGATGGCAGCCATAGATTCCTACATCTTAATGTTGCAAAAGAGAACTTGTTGGTTCCCACGTGTGATTTTCAGCTTCAAGGCTGACAATAGGAGGAATTATACAGTAAATGATATGCCTATCATATGCAGATTCCTGGGTTTTTGACCATCGGATCAAGCTCTACGATGCTTGATTCTTTGTAACTTCCACCGTTCGATTCTACTTTGTCATATGTGAACACAGACAGGGATATAACCAGAAACACAATTTAAAGCATATCAGTGTTGATTCAAATCACAGAATCAAACATTCTGCCACCTGAGAGCTATTTGCCCCACACATCACAATTTATCTCAAAAAATAGCTCTCATTTCCCAAGAGATCGAATCTTACTTGCAACGACTTCACGATTAAATACACGACTTCACGATTAAATACACAGATCTCGAGTTTGGATGAAGCGGGGAATAAAACCCACTTACCTTTAACGCTGTCTCCAGATCTCCAACGAGTCTTCACTCAACAGGGCTGCTCTCGTATTTCCATCATTCAACGCAGTCCATCTCGTTCATTCATCTTCCCTCTCTTGGCTCTTCCCGTCTCTTTTTACAGTAGCCTTGCTTTACGACCCACTGATCGAATGCTCTGTTCGTTTGACCTTTGACACAGGCAACCATCTCAATTTTCCCACTTTTGCCACACGTTCTTTCTCGCAGCCACTCTATTCGATCCTGACATCCCCACTGCCCTCAACGCAACAACACTTAATAAATATCTTCGGACATGGTTGTTCTGGGTCACTAGACCGTTCTCGGCCTCCTTAGGCTGAAGGTTCGCTCCCACTGTGTCTCGAAACCTCGCAAAACTCAGTGTGTCTGTGTGTAATAATGCTTCCAGGTCAATCTTGAAGTCAACAGACACACCTGCCTCCCGGTCTTTGAAAGCAAGTCAACAGACACACCTGCCTTCCAGCGCTCAACCTCAATCATAAAGGCGTTTGGGCCTCACTCGAGGAAGGTTTGCTCTTAATTTCATTTGGAAGCATATATATTCATTTAGCTTAATTTCATTTGGAAGCATATATTCATTTAGCTATTTAACTTTTCAAGGACGGAAAAGTAAAATATGCTCTTAATTAAAAAAAATTCCATAATGAAATAGTGTCTTTTTAAATGTTTAAAATCTCTAAATTGAACAGCTACATTTATAAAATCTTAATATAATTAATAAATAAGCAAAAAAAAATCAAATACTATTAAAAAAAGTAAGCATATGTTTTTTCTATTCGTTTGATGATTTTCAAAAGTATTTCTATACATTATAAGTAGCATTCCAATCTACTTCATTTAGAGATAAAAACATTAATATATCTAGTGTCTCTACTGAAAGTCTTTATTTATCATCATTTTTTATCTTGTTTAATTTCCAGAAGCTTCTTTCACACACTGATGTGGTTGCTGGGATAACAAGAATAGCTTGTCATAATTGCATCAAATATGGAAAGTCTTTAAACCATTCAGATTAATCTCCACATAGGTGGCATGCCATACATATGCTTTTTAGGGTATGATTTACAAATCGTACAAATAAATTCATCCATTTCACCCAAACATCTAGCAATATCCACAGTAGATGATTCTAAATTTTTCACATAAACATTTCAACTATCTTTTTGTTGGACAATCTATATCATTCACTTCTTCATAATAATATTGATAAGTGAAAAACTTAGCCACGTTAAATACATGTAAATCTATGAATCTCTTATCTAAAGATTTAATCACCTTTACAACAAAACATTTTCCCAAGAGAATACAATTTCACCCAAACATCTAGCAGTCCACAGTAGATGATTCTAAATTTTTCACATAAACATTTCAACTATCTTTTTGTTGGACAATCTATATCATTCACTTCTTCATAATAATATTGATAAGTGAAAAACTTAGCCACGTTAAATACATGTAAATCTATGAATCTCTTATCTAAAGATTTAATCACCTTTACAACAAAACATTTTCCCAAGAGAATACAATCATCTAGTAGCCCCGATCTTTTCATCTTTGGAAAAATTTCGAACCTCAATGGTTGTAAATGTACCATACCTATAGTATTTGTAAATTCAAGGGTTCCTCTTTATGCTTTAACTAAAAAATAAGACGTGCACTGCATCTACACCAAAAATGCTTCCCAAAAATCGTTTACGAAGCATGCCAATAGAAACATCTAAAGTAGTGCCAATAGATGTAATATCGAACATGAACCTCTTCGAAATTTTGATTCAACATATTTAATTCAATGAATATGTCTGCAAGTAGATGAATGCAAGATTGCATTTGAAATATCATTGCCAACTCATATATTCTTTCTCCCCTAACTCCCAATCCTTTAACAAAGAATGCACGAGTTTAACAAGTCTTTCCATGACCTTTCCTCTAGAGAGTCGCCTGATTTGATGAATTTGAAAGACCATTAACTTAGTGATATGAAATGAATACATTAGCTCTCTCAATTTTCCATGTCTTTTAGTTGATTTCCCAAGCCATGAATAAACTTTGTTTCCAAATTTGTTAATATATTGCAACTCTAGCAAATGAGATGAAGCCTCATTAGTTGTCAATGCTTCCCTATGAGCTATGCAATCGATAACTAATAAATGAGGAGCATACAAAATCTTTGAAGATAAACCTTCGTGAATACCCATCATGGAAGATGCACCATCTGAACCAAAACCAACAAACTTCATCAAATATAAATCCATTTATGCTAAAAGAGTTCTCACTAGATCATACATTCATTGATTTATTCCATCCTTTATTTGAAGCATACATATAAACTTTGTTAAACATTGACCTCTTCCTCTATTCATCAAATATGTAATATAAACAATCAATTAGTGTTCCATAATTGACCAGTACTTTTATCAACTAAAATCGAGTAAAATGAGCTATGTAAAATCTCTTCTTTTAGTTTTGTTCCAATACACCTCTTTAGCAGCTTGAAGAAACTATTTTCTTGGTGTGGTATTTGTGTATGCAGAATATTCCTCTATTAGAAGCACGTGTGGAGTGCATTTATACCTATTCAAGTCACATATTGACTTATATATTTCTAACTTGCTCACTTGAAAACATTCATGACCTCATTTGTCATTTCATCATCCAACATCAACTCTAATGTGTTCAAAAAACTTGGCTACCTCCACCATCGTTGCCCTATGAGAGATAATCCTTCTCCCTTCTCCTCTTCATTTGGTTATCCTTTTCCATCATACTAGAATACAATCTCCTCCACAATTGTAGTCTTCATCTCAAGGACTTCACATGACAAATGAGTCTCTCCTTGTGGTTAATTGTACTATACCTTGGGTGCCAACATTCATAATTCTTGTTGTTGAACCAGGGTCTCTAGTTGCAGCAATAATCTCGACACCTTTGTCTTATTGATTGCGTTCTTTGTACAATGTTACTCAAGCCAATCCTTAAACCTTGGATTGATCAACCGATCTCTAAATAACATTGCATCATAATGTTGTTCATCCCCTCTTCTATAATTTCTCTCTTATAGATGCATTCTTTGATTGTTCAAGGCCTCCTCCTTAATGAAATTTGAGGGATAATTTGTTGAGATTGCAACAAGATGATGGAGCTTAGTGAAAAGAGTCGCCTTCACTAAGTGGGCCCGCAGGCAAAT
>APFE030572160.1:20092-45285 GCA_000404065.3 Pinus taeda
TATATATATAATAAACAACATGGGTTGGTTCATTCATCTAAAGGCGTAAACCATGTATTTCTTGTACTTCTTCACATATACAACTCACAAAAATATACGTATAAACTAGTGGAGGCTGAGTAGTTCAAGGACATATAGTTTAATAAGATTTGGTAGAGCAATGAGAGAGGATAAGGAGATAGAGTAACTCCTCACATAGAGCTTGAAGCATCAAGAATTGTACACTTATTTCATATATCTTGAAGCCTCCAGAATTCTACACTTATCTGAGTTAAAGGTAGACATAATGGATGAAAGAGGATATGTGTGATGATTGATGGAGCACAATTTTAAAGATATATTATCAAATATCCATACATGCACATGCATTAACGAGTCAATACAAATGAATTTGTAAGAACATATGAAACATTCTAGTAGGTACGATTACATGAATTCAGAGAGGAAACATGAACATAATGGAACTTAACAGAGGAATAACATACTGTAGTACTCGAAGGAGGAATCACCACCATTTCCTTAATATTTTGAAAGATTCATATCATAAAGTCATACATTCTCGAAAATAACATGTAGTTCTTTCTTTTGGATTCTGAACTAGTGTGAAGTGTTTCTTCCCACTATTTATCTAAAGAGGGGAGTATTTAATAATAATTGCAACAAAATATCTCAGTTGAGCCTCAGTTGTCAGATCGACTAGCTGTCTCGGCTTGGGATGGCTCGGTGATCCAAAGATGACTACAAGAGATTAATTGCTTCATTAAATGGCGACACATTATAGGATAACAAAACAATTCAACAATCAGATGAAAACGCTAACAAAATATCTCCATGCCTATCCATGGGATCACCTTTGCTTCGTGTTGTTTCTTGCTCAAGGTTTGGCCTCCTGTGTCACTCAGTTGATTCTCGTCGCTTCTTCCTTTACTTCTAAAATCATTCGTTCTTCAAAGATGGGAGTGGTCAACTATCAATTTCATGCCATAGTATAGAAGCAGAGGTCGCATGGGTGATACTTCATCTTCCCCCTGCATGGAGCACCATGTTGGATCATCAAGTCCTCCCCAACTCCCATGTCTTCATTTACTCTCTCAGTGTCGACCCCAATTTCATGCCACAAGGGGCCTTATAGGGTCAGCCCATGCCGATTTTGAATGTTGCATCTCGTTTCTTAAATGCCTCAGCTGTCGACGCACCACGCCTTTAAAGTTTTTCATTTCTTTATCGTATTTATTGCATTGGGATTTCCCATTAAAGGTCCTTACAGGGTGGGACATCCTTATCTACTTTATCTCCTTTTAATTCACGTGACCAACGACTATGACCAGGCCTTTAGGTCTTAGGTGATAGGACCTCTGGGCTCGTGTTTTTGTTAAACATAATCCCGCATATCGATGATTTCTAAAGCTCGCCTTTGGTGCCTCCTCCCCAGCATTGGTATCTACGATGTGTGATGCAGTCTAGCTCCCCTTGGAAAAAGGATGATGGAGAGTTTGCGCCCTCTATTGCTTGTGACCGCTGAATGCTGATTGGGCCCACTCGAGATATTGCAATCAACGATTTCATAATATCACTTTTGTTTGCTCCTTTTGACACTTGCAATCATCGATATGCAGGATCGCTTGTCCTACTCAGCTCTTGGTTCTTCGCTCTTCCCGTGACCATCAACTGGCCCCCTTATCAGAGCCCTTCAATTGGAGTTCTTTAAATGAAAGGTTTAAACTTGATACAATGATTTTCCTCATCCTCCGATCTCCGATCTGCTAGATGACGTCATCCTTTGCCACGTGTCACCTTATGAGTGGTGACACGTGTCATCATGTTTTGTCCCCTTATGATCCCTTAAAATGCCAAAATCGCATGCAACGTGTCCTCCACATTGCCACATCATGATGGCGTTAGACGCCACACAGATTTATTGGGTCCAATAGTATTATGTGACGTGGCCCTTTAGAGGGGAGAGAAAAAGGCCCGACTAACCTTGCTTTTTCACTGACATTATTTGTTAATCGCAATCGACCCTCCACGATGGTTTAACACTATCGATGTATTCCTCCCGCAAGTTGTTAAAAGTGGTCCGTTGGACCCGCTTATCACCGATATGCCTGGACCTGCCAATCGCCGATTTGCGATATCAATGATCATTGATTGTTGGTTTTATCCCAAACCTCTGATTGACTCGTCGCTGCGTGGACCCGCTGTGATTCTTTCCTCCTTTCAAAGGTGACAAAACCCCCATCTTTAATAGGCCATATCTTCTAATTCTGGGGTCCATTTGAGGAGTTCCATATACCGTTGGAAAGCTTATTCTGAGCATTATCCAATGGAGAGGGACCAATTTAGCTCTAAGATATTCAGTGGCTTAGATGATGGCTTCAAACTTCAATTCTCTTTTTCACTTATTTGTACAACTGGAACTCTCTTTTCAAAAGGTGACAACAGATCCGATGGCCACTCATCCCATGAATGATGTGATGATTTTGTAGCCATGCACTCTTATATATTTTTGTAGCCAACAATTGTAATTATATGTAACACCTTGAGATTCACCATTTTAAGTATGGTTTGTAACCCTCTTATGTGATCATGTAAACTTGTATGTCACCTTGTTATTGAATCAATAAGTCATATCTCATAGAAGAGGTTAACTAGCCTAGAATGGTCATAAGAGTTGGACAAATCTGTATAAATCAAAGCGCGGAGTGTTGAAAATGGGAAAATGGCCATTGATACCATGCCTTTTTTATGCCGACCATACCCACATATGTTGGTGGCCCTGGTTGATTTCCTTTTATATCAATACCATGGATCACTTACCGCTCATGCTTCGACATCATTATGGGATCCCTTAAATATCTATGCGATCAAGACTATGGATTAGTTCAAACTTTGACAACAATGTTAGTGCTTCCCTTAATGCCCAGAGGTAGTCACCATTAGATAATACGTGATCCCGCACTATCCCCAAATTCATCACACCTAGCTCTAAACACCAAGGGCGTACAACTTCAAAGCATATGATTACTGTTAGATGTGAAATTTTTTATATTGTTGAAGTTACTGGTTATTATTCACCTACATGGAGAGATTATTTGTCATATGTAACTTTTATGTGACAAATACTGAATAAAACACTATTGTAACTTCACAAAAAATTAAATCACAAGAACTGAGAAAATATTTCACATACACAAAATAATGAACACAATATTTTTGGACAAATGTCCTTAGAAAAACTTTGAAGGGAAAACCAATGCAGCATATGAGGATTTTTATTATTCTTCTTTAGCAAAATCTATGATTGAAATTTTACAACTACTTGTTGTAAATTGGCAAAGCTCTGGTAATTAATTTTCTCCAACTACCATCACATAAAAATACCTAGAAGGAACTTGGCCTCCATCTACAATATAACTTGGTGCTCCTAAGACAATCCAACCTCCCTAAGAAAGTGCACATAACCTCACATGTGCAACCCTGGATGAAAGAAATCTGAACTCACGACCTCTGGAAAACTCATCCTCCTGCGACAACAAAACTTGGCCTAACCTATTGTTGGCATTATGATGTATGTGTTGTACTTGATGGCAACCCACTTGTAGCAAAACAACTCACTTGTATATAGATGAATCTACAAAAAAGATATCAGATGTGACAAAATGCATAACAGGAGTGTTTACAAATGTGATGAAATGCAGGGCAACTTCAAGTAATCAGTTCAGAAAGCAACTTACTCAGATGACAGATCACAATACTGCAGGTTAACAGCACAAAATTACAGATCATACTACACATAATGAAGAAAGAGAGGTATACACAAGTTCACCATTGACCAAGCTGCGTATACACGTGGTTTCACTATATACAAGTCGCGTATATGTACACACGCACTTTCACAAAAGGAAGAGTGTGTATACCTTGAAGAACTAAGTGTTTGGTCCGAAGTATTTGGTCCATAGTATTTTGATCCATGGTATTGGTCCAAGGTATCGGATCCGAGGTATTGGCCCCAGGTATTTGGTCCAAGGTATTGGTCCTAAGAGGTTTTGGTCCATGGTATTGAGAAAGGCCTAAAACTATAAAAGAAGGAGAAGATCATTAGGCCATGTGTGCAAGTATCGAATATCCGATGAAGTGTGAGATCTAATATGCAGGTTATTTGCTTATGGTGTTGTGCTTGATATGAACCAAGGATGAACCTTAGCGTTTGATGAAGGATAAGATCTAATGATGTATCAGGATCTCAAGGCTTGAAGTGAATTATCTTTATGTGGTTTGATCATGTATCTGAATAACTGGCGCATCTTATAGTCTGTAAATATGATGATCTGGGTATTACTGAAGTCTGGAATAGTTGTAATGTTTAAATCATCATTTACAGATCTATACGTAGGTTCACTTTAGAAAAGAAGCGTATACATGTTGGTTCTGCATATCAAAGCAACGTATACATCATAAATTTGATTTGCAGATCTGCATGCTAGTTCACCTTGAGGAAAGCGCGTATACACGCAGGTTCGACACATGGAAGTAGTGTATACCTTATAAATATGTTTTAGTTGCTTCTGCTTGCTGTTGTAGTGTTCTGGGTTCTGGCTTGGGTTCTGGTTACTATATTCTGGTGACAGCATTCTGAATGATCAGATTGATGGGTTGTCAAAGTGGTTGATCGATTTGGTTGAGGTTGGTTCAAAAGGAGATTGGTTGATGCATTTATATTTGATGATTGAATGATGTTGTTGATGGATTTAGTCTGAAAATTTATGAAACGTGGTCCCTGGAAGAAAAGAGAAGGTTGTAGCCTTCTGCAGGTAGAAGCCTGCGTACTGGTATAAGACTGCACCAGTACAAAAATTGTAACATAATTATGTTATTATTAAAAGAAGACAGAGACGATTGCAATAGGTAGTTTTCACCCACATTGGGTTTCCACCTTATATCTTGGTGTTCATGTGTGTTGCTTATGTGTGATGATTTATTCTGTATTTACTACACTGTCTAATGAATTCCTGACATACTGGTTAAAGTTCAATGCATGATAATTTGGGTAAATCAAAAGGTCTCTACATATACACTAGTTGCATTAAGTACATTTACATATACATGCTAGTTTACTAAGCTGAAGTAGCGTATACAAATCAGTTTTGAAAATTAAATTATTGATCAGATAATTCTAATTCACCGCCCCCTCTTAGTATTATTTCCAACACTTATCAACCTCCCCTGGAAGAAATCGAGCTCAGAAATTGCCTCTCTCTCCCACACAATCGAATACAAACTCGGCCTCCAGAAACCCTTGCACACCATAAAAAAATCTTGGCCTCCTATAGACAAATCAAACTGGCAATTTTTCTCCCTCTGTATCTCAAAAAATGGAATAAGTTGATCAAGAAATTCTCTCTGTAAATATTATGCTCAAACACTATTGATTCCTCATTGCTTTGTGTCCTCCACATTATCATTGGAAATTTGTGTCTCGAATGTGTGTTCTCCAAATTCCCATTGATTTCCTGTTATAATCTCTCATTGATCAACCAACAACCATAATCTAATATCAATCAATGGATAAGATCATATTGACCCCATCACATTACTTTTATAAAAGACACTAGAGGAAAATCCATTTACCTCAATTAATCCTGATTAATTAACCCATTTCTGTAAGTTAGAATTCGGAAAAATAATAAACTCGCTAATTAATTCTAATTAAGGTAATCTTCCTTAGAATTTTTTTATGGGTTATGGAGAAAATTAATCCAATTGTGTCTCTAGCCTAATAGACACCACTTGAGACTATAACACTTGTTCAAGCTACATAAACTAGCACTAGGGCTAAGCCTTGGCTCTAGTGCTAGTTTATGTAGCTACAAAAGCCCCTAACACAACAATGATGAATGTTTCTCAAAAAAATCATTATTAGTTGAGATTAAAGGAAAAAATAGACCTTAGCCTTGATTCTTATTTGGAACAGGATAAAAAAAGAAAAACAAATCATTAATCCAAAACCTAGTGCCACTGTCATGACCATATAGATCCATCCATAAGAGTTGAAGATTGGGAACACTTCTTCCATTCACATGTGTGGATGAATAAGCCCCCATTACATTTCGTTGTTGATAAAAAGAGCTATAAGAACCTGATCTTGGCTGAGGTCATGAAGAGAATGAAGTTGTCGATAACGTCACACCCCCAACCATACACCATTAGTTGGTTGAGCCATGGATGAGACACCTATGTCAGTTAACAATGTTCCTTATCCTACATCATCAAGCCCTTCAAAGATGAGGTATTACGTGATGTTTCCTACTTAAAGTTTGTGATGTTATTTTAGGACATCCTTAAATATGGAAATTTCATGTTGTTTATGACTCCCATGTCAGTATTGTTATTGTTATTCTATGAGGTACCAACGGTAGTTTTGACTACTACAATTTCATTGATCTCAACAAATTAATACTGAAAGGTAATCTCTCAGACTACAAATTTTTTTGTCTTCGTGGCTTGGCCAAAAGGTGAAAGGAAGGTCATTGTGACCAACACAACCTTCATAGGGCCTCTCTACACAACATGAACAAGTTTTTCAAGACATACAAAGATATATTCCCTTCACGCAGGGGTGCCTTTCCACTACCAGTTCAAACACTCAATTGAGTTGATACATGGTGCTCCTTTACCTAATGGCCCAATATATAGACATTCTCTCTTGGTGAATGATGAAATAAAATGTTTCATTCATGAGCCCGTCCAAAAGGGCTATTGTTGAAGTCCTGAATTGTCTTTTTTTTTTACAACCTTTTTACTTTTCTTTCCATCCTTTTCATGATAGTTTTGCTACATTTTCAAGTTGAAAAGGACACCTTAGACATGGTAAAACATCATAAAAATTATCATTCGTTCATGGTTTATAGGCTATTCTTTCATTCATTTAATCAAAACATTCCTATAGCTACGGAATTGCACCCATTTTGCAGCTAACCAAAGATTTTATGGCTATATCCATGGTTAGATAGGTTCTAGTGTGCTTGGGGAGGAATAAAGGATATAGGTAGATGGAAAATTTTTGACATATGGACATCCAACTATCACACTGATTTGGCAACTCACGTGGTTTGAAAAATCTAATGGTCAAACCAGAAGTCAACTCTGGTTATAATACCCCAATCATGTGCATAATTTGAAGGAGGATCGTGACATCATCAAGCAAGCATGGAATCAGACGAGAAGAGTTTGGAATTAAAAACTACGACATGTAAAATTGAAATCTTCTCATCATTTTCTCTTCTTTTAGAAAATCATGAGAAAAATGATCCTATTTTAGTTTAATCTCTTATTTGTCAAATAAAAACTAGATTCTCAGCTTATAACATTTAAGATTGTTATTTAACAAAGGATTATAAAGAGCCCTGGAGAGAAGCAATGGACATCTGTAATAAGTTTTTTATTGAAGAACTCTGCATTTAATACAAGTTACTCTATTATTTTGGTGATTAATGCATGTGTGAATAGCTTGATAATTTATTTCATGCTTACACTCAACAGGAGGGCGCCTCAAGAGGTTTAAGTTAGTTTAGTAATTGGTTATATTAGGTGTTAATTTTTTTCATAAGTAGTTTATTTTCATTGCAGCTAGTTAGATGCTTTCGATTGGTACTTTATTAATTAATTTCACGCTTTATGTGATCTAACATTAAGTAGTTTCAATAGGTCAAGCACTCATACATGATAAAAAGATTAAAAATATTTCCCTTTCATAGTTTGTTTCTTTCAATTGTTTATTTTAGATTCATGAGTTAATGACGAGATCAACTCTAGTCTCAACTACACATACTAGTAGCTCCTCAAAATTATATTTTGGATTGTCATTTTAAAGTTCTAATTTTGAAGTACTTAGATTAAAATTTTCTCTTCTGTTGAATAGAGTAGAGATTTTGATTTCCAAGTCTTTGGAATCACATTTCAATTTGTTGCAACTAGAATGATATTTCAATTTTTCTCATTAGAATAATTTCTTCAATTCAGTTCAAATAGAGTAAATTTTAATTCTTGTCAAAATAGATTAAGTTTCAATTTAGTTTGGTAGTTTTCAACTCTAAATTGGTTTCGCCTTGAAGATTAATTTTCTTTCAAAAGAATAATTTTGATGAAAAGAACATGTGTGTAGGAATGATATGAGTTAATCTAGTTACATTTACATTTTATCTTAATCTCATCTTTTAAAATAAAAAATAGAAATCCTAACATATATTGTGCACATGCACTTCACAAGTACACGAACCTTGGTTGACAATTAATGAAGTAATTTAAACATCAATTAAATTAGTGAACATTTTGGCGTCGTTGTAGGGGAAGTTTATATAGGACTTCGTTTTTGGTTTGCATATCATACTAGATGCATTTATTCTTTATATGCATAGTTAAAACCATATTAAACATTTAGGATGAATGTATAGAGAACAAGATTCTCGGGGTATATTTATAAGTAGAGGATGAGGACGTAGTTCAATACCAACATCACCAACCACCCCCTCTATATCGCGTAGTGCCACACCATCCACTGTCACCTGCATTCCATCCATAACAGGTAGATATTGACTTCTTGAGGTACATAGATCTGAACTATAACCTAGGGACTCACCAACTTCTTCTACGGAAGTTTTAGTTGAAGAGCCCACATCCCCTATTGAAGGAGTTGTATTTCTCTCCTCAATAAGAGAACAACTCCTAGGATAGGATTTCAAAGTAGCTAGTGAGGAAGAGGAATATTTTTTTTTCTTTTCTGAGATACCACTAGTAGAAGAACCAGAGGAAGAGGTAGCAATCCTATTATAGAACCTTATATTAGCTCTGAAGAATCTAAAATGGGAGGAGAAGTACACAATGTAAATGGTGAACTTAGGATTGGTGGAGGAAGAGGTGGAGAACGACGTATAGGAGGTGGTCGATGTGGTAGAGGAGGAAGGGGAGAACAAGATCCATATGGATGCCCTGTCTTTGATGAATATACCACAACCATAATGAAAATATGTCACCTTCTATTATTCCCAATTTTCGTTGCTTAAGAACTAAGGATACTGAGACATTTATTTTTGAGTTTGAAGTATTATGTAGATACTATGCTATTTACTTGATACTCAAAAATTGAATCTATTTCGAGATACTCTAAAAGATGGACCCCTTAAATGGTTTATGGGTCTAGGAACACATACTATCAAAACATGGATGAAATGAAGAGCGTATTCCTAGAAAAATACAAAGATTATTTTATGCCCCATAACCTTAAGGATGAATTCTTTAAGATGATGCAAAAGGAGGATGAAAGCCTTGAAGACTTAGTGGAAGGATTAGCCTACAATATCAAAATGGCCAAGATGCACAATTTAGAGGAGGAGATATTAAAAACTCTTTTGCTAAAAGCTACGAGAGATGAGTAGATTAATCTTCTTGATTTAATGGGCACAAGAGATGTTTCCCAATTATCATTTGAAGAGATCTGTGAGTTGTGCAAACATATTTTGAGAGGTTAATCTAGATATGGAAAGAATCCAAGAGATTAGCCATATCAAGAGTTAGTAAATCTACATCTAGAACAATAAGTAGAGCAGAATTAGGCAATTTGCTTGAAAATTTCAAAACAGATACCCTTGGAAATCTTAGTGAATGACTAGATACTCTAAAGATACAAAACAAGAAAAAAACTAAGAATGTTGCATTATCTAACTTCTATCCTAGGTGTAGGAAAAAACATGCCTCAAGAGAATGCCCTCTTGATAATATAGAGATATGTGTCATATGTGCTGAAAATCGTGATACAAAAGAATGTCCTTCAATACCTAGGGTTAAGGTTGTCTTTCAAGATGAAGTTGGATCAAGCCAAGTTGAATCGTTTGCTTTATTGCTAAAATACCATGGCATTCCTAACATCCAGGTATGGCACAAGGTCTTAATAAGCAATATTAATCATATTTTCAACCATAGAGCAATTCGAATGCACCTATGCCTTGGAAACCTTGGCCACCTCAACCTCAAACGCATCTCGGACACAAGGTTGGAAAAATTCTTATGGAAGAATCCCCAGTATTCTCAATTCCAACAACCATATTCTCCATATCAACCTCAATAGTACCCTACTCAACCAACTCAAACAATTCAACCACAATTTCAAACACAACCATCAAATCAACCACTTCCATTACCATCTACTCCATTTCCTCAAAAATCCAATCAACAACCTGCTCAACCACTCTCGAACCCAAATAATAAAAATCAACAACCTATCTACAATGTAGAGGGTCAAAGTTTTAAAGCTTGTATGCTAGCCCCATTATTTCTAAATGATGTCCAACTTAGATTTGGTAGGGTTTTGCAAAAGAAGTCGCCACTAGTTGTCATCCAAGAATTTAAAGAGGATAAAGTTTCTGAGGAAGAAACACTTCTCGATCAAGAAAAGATTCCTCCAAAGGAAGATGTTCCTGTACAATTAAACGACAACCAAATAAAGTTATCTTCTATAATTCATATAGAAGAACGATCTTCTATTTCACTACAAAATCCTCCTCTTCCTAAAAGGCTTAAAATTGATAAGGGAATAGAAAGGAATTTTTTTTTACTAGAATATGACATGCTAGATGAATTGAAAAATATTTGCATCAAAATTCCTTTACTCCAAGTTATAAAGGAAATACCTATATTTTCAAAAACAATCAAGGAGACGTGCATTAAAAAACCAAGAAGGAAAATAAAAGATGTCAAGAAAACTCAAATGGTAGGAAATATTACAGATATTATGATGGGGAAACCAATAGTCCACAAATATCTAGATCCTGATAGCCCTATTGTAAACATACACATTAATGGTATTGAAATTCCAAACAACTTGATTGATTTAGGAGCAGCCATCAAATATCATGAGCAAACAAACTATGGATTAGTTGAAGCTTCCTAATCTTCAATACACCCCAACTTTACTACAATTAGCAGATAGATCCGTGATCAAACCAAATGGTATATTGGAAGATGTGTCTATGTCTTTAGATTCATAGGAGTATCCTGTAGATTTTATGATTCTAACTCCCATGAATAATTTTGGAGGCCATCCATTGATCCTTGGTAGACCTTAGCTAGCTACAACTAATGCATTCATAAGTTGTAGATCTCGTGATATGTATGTCTCTGAAGGTAGCTCTACTAAGAAATTCACATTATATCCCCTTTCAAAAACAATAACTGAAGTCGAAAGTAAAGTTTGGATAGATGATGATAATGAGGTATTTGATGACATTCAACCAATATTTACTCTTCACAAATAGATGAGGATGATCAATTAATAATTTTGATGAATAATAATGATTTTTATTCATATTGTGAGCAAGATCAATGTAATATTGAATATTTATCATCTCATCTAATGGCTTTACATTTTATGGAAAAGTTTGGCAATTCCTTAATAAAAATATTTCCAGGGAAAACATTAAACATTAATAATAACTTGGAAGAATCTCAAAAGAGAAAATTGATAAAGATGCTACAAAAACATTCATTTGCACTTGCATGGGAATATATTGATATGAAGGTAATTGATCCTAACAGATGCATGCATCACATTTACGTTCGAGAAAATGCCAAACTAGTTAGAGAACCTCGGAGAAAGATGAATCCTAATGTGAGAGAAATTGTCAAGGAGGAATTACAAAAGCTGCTTAATGTGAATTTCATTTATCCGACATCAGATAGTCAATGGGTTTCACCTTTACTGATTGTTCCAAAGAATAATGGAAATTTGAGAGTGTGCAATGATTATATGGAAATGAATAAGGCTACTTTAAAAGATCATTTTCCACTACCTTTTATAGATCAGGTACTAGATACCTTAGCAGGGAAGAAATAGTATTCATTTCTTGATGGTTTTGGTGGATATAACCAAATCCAATTAGCACCAGAAGATCAAGACAAAACAACCTTTACATGCCCATGGGGAACATATGCCTATAGGGTACTTCCTTTTAGGTTATGTAATGCACCTGCAACATTTCAAAGAGAAGTCTTAGGTATATATTCTTATCTAATTCATGATTGTGTGGAATTTTATATGGATGATTTAGTGTTTATGGAAATAGTTTTGAAGAAGACCTTGAAAAAATAGCATAAGCTCTCATTAGGTGTAAAGAAGAAAATATTTGATTAAGTCATGAGAAATGTTTTATGATGTTTAATGAGGGGATTTTTTTAGGCCACCATATTTCAGGTGAAGGAATTAAGGTGGACACATTTAAGGTGGAACTAATTTCTAAAATTTCAATTCCTACTTGTTTAAGAGATGTTAGAAGTTTTATTGGTTTTAGAGAATATTACAGAATATTCATAGAAAACTTCACAAAAATAGCCTCTCCACTTTTTAAACTTCATACAAGAAATTGTGATTTTGTTTGGAATTCTAACTGCTAGAAAGGATTTGAATCATTGAAGTAGAAAATCACTGAAGCACCAATTTTAAGAGGACCTAATTGTTTTCTCCCTTTCCATATTTCAACTGATGCTTCAGATACAACTTTAGGATCTATGTTGGGACAAAAAGATATAACTCCTTATTTTATTTATTATACAAGCAAAATTTTGACTCCTACAAAGTTAAATTATACTGTAATAGAAAAGAAGTGTTTAGCTATTGTGCATGTCATAAATAAGTTTCGACATTATATCACTGATTATGAAACTTTCATTCATACAGATCATTCTGTTATTAGATAATTAATTAATAAACCACTTACTAATGGCAGGATTACCATATGGTTGTTGTTGTTACAAGAATTCAATATTCACATTCTTGACAGACTAGAAAAACAAAATACAGTTGTTGATTTCCTTTCTAGAATGCAAAATGATAATAATGATATTCCCGTAAAAGATAATTTTTCTGACTAGTATATTTTTGCGGTATCTACTAAAACTCCTTGGTTTGTAGATATTGCTAACTATTTGGCTACATGAAAGTTACTCCCACAATTATCAACCAATGAGAAACATAAATTTATCAAATTCAGTGCACCTTACTCTTGTATAGAGGGAGAATTATATCGAGCTAGACCTAACTTAATCACCTAAAGATGTGTTCAAAGAGATGAAGTGCCATATATATTGAAAGATTTCCATGATGAACCACGTGGAGGACACTTTGCTGATAGAAGACCTGCTTAAAAAATCCTTCTTTTGGGATATTATTGGCCTTCTCTTTTTAAATATGCCAAGGAATATGTCAAAAATTGTGATAGCTGCCAAAGAATGGGAAAACCAATTCTATTGGATGAGATGCCTCTACAGCCTCAGGTACTTATAGGGACTTTTGAAAAATGGGCTCTAGATTTTATTGGTCCAATCAATCCTCCATCTAAGCAGAAAAGGTATATACTTGTTTGTACAAATTATGTTACAAAATTGGTAGAAGCTAAACCACTTATTTTTGTTAATGAAAATGTTGTAGTTACATTTCTTTTTGAGGATATTTTTACTCGTTTTGGTATCCCAAGGTAAATTGTGACATATCAAAGTACTCAATTCACATCCAAGTTGGTGCAGAAAATAATGGAGCAATACAAAATCAAATACCAGAAGTCTACTCCATATCATCCACAAGCCAATGGGAAAGTGAAATCTACCCATAAGGCACTTGAAGCAATTCTAACCAAGACAATACACTTTCATAAAAGGGATTGGGCAGAAAGGCTTATAGAGGCACTTTGGGCATATCATACCACATGGAGGAATACTACTTTACACACTCCCTATGAGTTTGTCTATGGGAAGCAAATATACTTCCAATTGAGTTCCAAGTGGAGACTTTCATAACAACAACAAAATTGGGCCTTTGTCTACCTAAAGCTCAAAAACAAAGGTTAGCACAATTGAATGAGTTAGATGAAATTCAACAATATGCTATCCAAAGAACTAGCATAGTCCACTAGCAAAGATCAAAATGGCATGAGAAATTCATCAAAGCTAATAAGTTCAAGCCAAGTGACTTAGCTTTTCTTTTTGACTCTAAATTCAAAGATTTTCAAGGAAAATTTTAGATTCACTGGCCTGGTCCCTATGAGATAGATATTGTCTTCAATAATGGAGTAGTTAGAGTTAGAATTATTGATGAAGAGAATATTACCTTCCTTGTTAATGGTCATAGGCTAAGGTTCTATCATAAACCATTAACAAGAGAACATTTTGACAAATATTTGCAAAATGATTATGATTTCAAGATGGTTGAGAAAGGAGAATTTTCTCCTAATTCTCCATCCAAATTGTATTTTTCTTTCCTAAATTTAATATATATATATATATATATATAAATATATATATATAAACCAACATCGTTGACATGCCTATACAAAAAATCTTAACTGAAAACCACAAATTCTTGGCGGTTTAGATTTTTCATATTCCTTGTCTTTTCCCACTTTATTTTTACCCCTCTTTTCATCTAATGAATTTACATATCTAAAGCAAAAAATTTTAAGCCTAGTTTTTTTCAAGTCTCGTGAGGAAGCAACAACAATTAAAGTTCACTTCATCAAACAAAACAAAAAAAATCCAAAGAGAACAACTGTTGAATCAGTGAAATTTCGCAGCCAACTTTAAATTCTACAGATCACATCAATCTCTATATCTAAAGAAGCATTAGAACACTCTAGACCCACAACAAAGGAGAATACATCAAAATTCAAAGAGGTATGTGCTAAGGTATGCAAATAGGATGTGAGGTTATTTTTCATTTAAAGACCATTAGATTTTTAAACTCCTTGAATGATCATGATATATATATCATAAAAAAACAAAATTTTGAGAACATTTTAGACTTTGCAATACTCCCTACAATTATATTCCCACAATCATATCCTTTGTAACCTTATGTTGTCATCATATCTCGATCTGTCACATCGAAAAATCTCCATAATCGCCTAAATTCCAACGATCCTATAAAGATGGATCTAAGTATTGTAGCAATCATTTACACAAAATGAGAAATTATATTATGAATTGACCACCGCCATAAGTGACCTATTTCACTTTCACCTGACCTTTACACCATCAAACTATTTAGCCTTATCAATCATCCTTCCATCACCTCCATCACCTTTGTCGAGAGAAACAATTCAGGATCGAAACTCCTCCCTCACCATGGGTGTCGTTGTCAAATCAAAACCCAATGGAGTAAAATTTCTTCAAGCATATCCACTGGACAAAGATCCGTTGTAGCAAGTGGGCTGGCTCGATTTCTTTAATAAATTTGATGGGCACGAGACAGAGGTTACAAAGGCATTTGCAAAGGATTTTGATGGAGTAGAAGTGGAGATTGGAAACATTAAACTCATAATTACATAGTCCATTATGGCAGAGGCAACAAACTTACCCAGGAATGGGGAGAGTTGGTTCAAAAACAGGAATATTAAAGAAAAATAATGGACAATCTTCCTCTAAGACCTAGGTATGGACAATTCCATCTTTAAGAATGGCATATTAGTAACTACACTAAAAGCTAAGTGGAGAAATGTGCTACTAGTCATTTAGAAATTTCTAGCATGTGAGGGACGGTATTAAACCATATTTTTCTACCATGTTCAACGCTTAATGCACTCCATTGATGGAAATGAGTTGAATTTACTCTATTTTCTACTTTGTAGTCTCAAGAAAATGGCTTCTAATGTACAAATTGATCCTAAAACCGTTGACAGTGCCCTATACCATCATGTGTTAATTAAAATTCTTGTTGAAGCACATTTGAATGCTAAAGGAGATAATTGGAAAAGTTTTGTTTGGTTTGAAACCATTTTATGGAAACTCCCAAAGAGGAAGTAGTTACAAAAATTAAGAGAAGTTGTTGCAGGACAATTTCAAACCCTAACCCTAGGCTCGTCAATGAAGAAGAGGGTTTGACTATCAATGAAGTGGAACAAATGGAAGCTTCACTAGAGGTACCTGAGGACAACGCCCATCTTTGTCAGAGTTTACAAAAAATGAAAAATGAAAGACAAGATGTTAGAGGAAAGAAAGATAACACAAGCATCAAGCAGTTTGAAGAAATAAAAGAAACAGAACCACGAGACAAAGAACAAAGGAAAAAACAAGAGAAAAAAGTAGCTAAAAGAAATTGGAATCATGATTGAAGTTGAGAAGGAGTAAACACATTTATAAGCATTTAAACATACAACCACTTGAGATAGTTGACCTCGAGGAGCGATATCATAGCATCAATGAAGAAGCAAGAGCATCACCATTTTATCAAATGCTAAGTCCAACTAGGAAGACACTTGATATTGATCCAATCCAACAAAATGTATATGACTACGTAAAATCACTGGAGAAAAGAGCACAACAAAAGGTAAACTTCCCTCTCCAAAGTGAATATGAATATACTTTTAATGAATAAGTCCCCTTGAATTACGACATTCCTAAAAAAGAATACAAGATTGAAGATGCTTTAAAACATGACATATATGAGTTAAAGGTACTAAACAAGCATCTCAAACAAGAAAACGAGGCAACAAAAGTACAAAATGAAATTTTGAGGACTCTAAATGATAACATATTGTTTGCATTTGTGCCACTAGTATAAGAAAAACAAGAAACTCAAGACGAACAACAGGTTTCTCAAAAACAAAGTCAGAGGGTTGGAAAGTAATATCTTAATGAGGAAACCCAAACTAGCATTCAATGGTAAGAGTCGGCAAGGAGGCACTAATTTGGATGTTCTAATCCAAGCTTCAGAGATAGTGCAGTGAATAAAAGAATTTACAAATTTTGAAGTTTTGATCTGGTGTGGGGGAATGTTGAAGTCCTAAATTGTCTTATTTTTTATAACCTTTTTACTTTCCTTTCCATCCTTTTCATGATAGTTTTGCTACATTTTCAAGTTGAAAGGTCAACTCATATATGCTCAAACATCATAAAAGGTGTCAAACATTCATGGTTTATAGTCTATTGTTTCTTTATGAAATTTAATCAAAACATTCTTATAGCTACTGAATTGCACCCATTATGTAGCTAACCAAAGATTCTGCAACTATATCCATGATTAGACAGGTTCCATTGTGCTTGAGGAGGAATAAAGGATATAGGTAGATGACAAATGTTTGATATATGGGCATCCACCTATCACATTTATTTGGCAACTCACCTAGTTCGAGAAAACTAATGTGGAACCAGAAGTCAACTCTGGTTATAATACTTTAACCGTGCGCAAAATTTGGAGGATTGTGGCATCACTAAGCGAGCGTGGAATTGCACAAGAAGAGTTTGGAATAAAAAGCTACCATATGTCAAATTGAAATCTTCTCATGATTTTATCTTCTTGTAGCAAATCATGAGAAGAATAATTCCTATTTTAGTTTAAGCTCTTATTTGTCAAATAAAAACTAGCTTCTTTGCTTATAACACTCGATTGTTATTCAACAAAGGATTATAAAAAGCCCTAGAATGAAGCAATGGACATCTTTACTCTCTTTAAGTCTGTAATCATTTTCTATTGAATACCTCTACATTTAATAGAAGTTACTATGTTATTTCGATGATTAATGCATGGGTGAATAGCTTGATAATTGATTTCATGCTTTCAGTCAACAGGAGGCCCCCCTGAAGAGTTATAATTTAGTTTAGTAATTGGTTATATTAGTTGTTGATTTATTTCTTGAGTAGTTTCTTTTCACTGCAACTAGTTATATGCTTTCGATTGGTACTTTGTTAATTAATCTCATGCTTTCTGTGATCAAACATTAGGTAGTATGCACAGGTCGAGCGATCATACATGTTAAAAAGACTAAAAACATTTCACTTTACTTTCACTGTTTTCTTCTTCTAATTGTTTATTTTAGATTCATGAGTTAATGACCAAATCGACTCTAGTCTCAAATGCTCACACTAGTAGCTCCTCAAAATTATATTTTGGATTGTCATTTTCAAGTTCCGTTTCTAAACCCCTTAGATTAAATTTTCCTACTGTTGTATAGAGTAGACATTTTGGTTTCCAAGTATTTGGAATAACATTTGAATTTGCTGCAAGTAGATTAATATTTCAATTTTGTTGATTAGAATAATTTTTTCAATTCAATTCAAATAGATTACATTGTAATTTGTGTCAAAATATATAGAGTTTCAATTCAGTTTGGTAGTTTATAACTCTCAATTGATTTCGCCTTGAACATTAGTTTGTTGTCAAAAGAATAATTTTGATAAAAAGAAAATGTGCATTGGAATGATATGAGTTAATCTAGTTACATTTACATTTTATCTCAATCTCATCTTTTAAAATAAAAATTATAACTCCTAGCATATAATGTGCACATGCACTCACAAGTAAACGAACCTTGATTGAAAATGAATGAAGTAATTTAACCAACAATGAAATTACCCATCAACCACATTTGATCAACCTCCTCGCCTTGAGGGAGTCTAATTGTGTTGGTGCAAAGGAAGGATGGAATGTGGAGACTTTGCATTGATTATAGAGCCCTGAATGAAATCACTATCAAGAACAAAAACTCAATTCGTCAGGTTAACGACTTCTTGATTATCTTAAGGGTGTCAATGTTATGCAACCATATCACAAAACATAAGAAAATATAGATCAACGACTTGAAAATTAGCCTCTTCGAGGGGGCAACCTCCTTTACATCACATAAATGAACAATTCTTGAATGATACAAATGACAAGACCTCATTGGTATATATAGGACTCTAAAGGGTCACAATATAATCAGGGACTACATAATAATAACAATGTAAGGGCTCAATAATAAAAATAGTGGGCTTCTATGGGACGCAAGAATAACAATATGGGGGTTACATGGGGCACAACAATAACTATATGGGGGCTACACTAGTATTATAGGGACCTAACATGACCCTCTCCTTCAAAAAAGTGTTGTCCTCAATGCTTGAGTAGTTATGGATGCTTCTGTATAAAGTTATCATCCTCCCATGTGGAATCTTCAGCTATTAAGTTCTTCCACTAAATGAGATACTCTAAAATTGATTGATTTCGTAGATGTCGGGTTCTTGATTCCTTTACTACTTTAGGCTCCAATATGATTTTTCCTTCCTCGTTAAGTTCTGGAAATATTGCTTGATCTGGGAGCTTGTCACCTATAACCTTCTTTAATTATGAAACATGGAAAAATAAGCGTACTCGAGAAGATGCACATAGCTCCAATTTGTATTTCATAGTATCAATATTTTGCAACACCTTGTATGTACCATAGTACTTGGGTGATAATTTATTATCCTTCTTAGCTTACTTGAGGGACATTTGTTTGTATGGTTGAATCCGTAAAAAAACCCAATCACTTACATCAAAACTTATTTCACTGCAGTGCTGATATGCTTGTTGTTTCATTTGTTTTTTCTTCGGAGTCAGGTTATCCTTTAAGGGTTAGAGAACTTGTTTTTTATGCTCGATGTGATATTCCACTGCTTGAACCTTAGATTTTTCTCTTACAGACGACATGATGGACGATGGATGATATCCATAAGTGTTATAAATTGGGTCATTTTTGTTGTGGTATGGAAGGAAGTTTTATACCACCATTCTACCATAGGTAACCACTTGACCCATTGTGTTTCTTTATAAGATACAAAGCAACAAAGATATCCTTTCAAACATTTGTTCACTATCTCATTTTTCCCATCAGATTGAGGATGATAAGATCAGCTATGAGATAATTGAGTACCAAGACAAGGAAATAATTTTGTCCAAAAATTTGCAGTGAAAATGGGATTTCTGTCACTTACAATAATATTTGGGTTTCCATGTAGCTTTTGAATTGTTTCCATAAATGCAGTAGCAACTGTATTGGCTTTGAAAGGATGAGATAGTGCACAAAAGTGTGCATACGCATTAATATGCACATCTTTCTGAACCTATCCACAACTAGATACAAATAATCATGATCTTTCCTTGACAAAGGAAGACCTCTTACAAAATCCAGAGAAACACTTTCCCATGGTCTTGAAGGCACTGGAAGTGGTGTGTACAATCCTAGTTTCCTATTACTAGGCTTACTGACTGCACACAATGAACAACCTCTGATAACATGTGACACACTTTCAAGCATACGAGGCCAATAAAAATACCTTTGAAGGTTTGCCATTGTTTTACTTACACCGAAATGTCGAACAATAAGAGAAGTGTGCGCTTCCCTTGTGACATTTACTCTCTCTCCCTATGGAACAAAAAGTTTTCCCAAATGATACAACTGATTATCATGTACATGGTAGTCTAATTCCTCAACTTGGTGGCCTTGACTCAAGTTTAAATATACCTCTTGAAATTCAACATCCTGTGTGTATTGTTCAACATAGCTTTCAGGCAAAACATAATTATTCTTTAGTAAAATCGATACATTTACAACCGGTCTAGAAAGCATATCAGCAACTCTGTTATATATACCTTTATTGTACCAAATTACCAAGTGGAATTGTTGTAAAAATCCCATCCAATGAAAGTGCCTTGACTGTTGCAATTTGGTTTGAGATTGCAGATATTGCAAAGGTTGATGATCGTTATGAATAATGGTTTCTTTTCCCATCAAATAATGCTTCCATTTCTTCACACTTTGTACCAATGCATAAAGCTATTTATCATACACAGGATAATTTATAACAACACCATTAAAAATCTCAGATTGAAATGAAATGGGCTTACCATGCTGTAAAAGAATTTCACCCATGGCATAGTCACTTGCATCTGTCTGTATTTCAAGGGGTTGTTTCAAATCCGGAAATGCCAAAACTGGGGTTGAACTGATCTTTTGTTTCAAAGCATCAAATGTTTTTTGTTGTTTTCCTCCCCACTGGAAGACAACCTTCACACTGGTCAATGCATGCAACAGAGCTTCTATGGAGGAGAAATTGGAAATGAACTTCCTCTAATACTGCACTGCTCCTAGAAAACTCCTTACTTCTATAACTGATTTGGGTATGGCCAATTCACAATGACTGAAACTTTAGAGGGATCAATCTTCAACTCACCTCCTCCAACTATGTGACCCAAATACACTAAGGAAGTTTTCCCAAATTCACATTTAGACATCTTTAGAAATAACTATTCTTTTCTCATGATATCCAAAACTTTCCTAACATGCTTGACATGCTCTTCTCGTGATTTGCTGAACATCAAAATATCATCTAAATAGACAATTACAAACTCATCAAGAAATGATCTTAAAACATCATTCATAACTCTCATGAATGTAGTTGGAGCATTACAAACACCGAAAGGCATAACCAACCACTCAAACAATCCAAGTTTGGTTTTAAAAGAAGTCTTCCATATGTCCTCCTCAGCGATTCTAACTTGATGATATCCACTTCTCAAGTCTAAAATAGTAAAATACTTTTCATTTTTCAACTAATCTAGCAAATCATCTATTCTGGGCAGTGGGTATCGATTCTTTATTGTGATATTATTTAAAGAAATCTACACACATGCACCATGTTCCATCTTTCTTGGGTACCAATATAATTGGTGAACCACATGGCGAAGTAGAAGGACGAATTATTCCTTTATCTAACAATTCCTAGACTTGTTTTTTAATTTCTAAACTTTCCAGAATTGATGTTTGATACATACCAATGTTTGGGAGTGGACAATCCTGCTGTAGCTGAATTTCATGATGAATTCCTCTTTTTGGTGGCAGTGCCTTTGGTTCTTGAAACATGTCCCCATATTGATTGACCACATCAACCAATTTAGCTTTCAGCTTCACATCACAACCTGCAAAGGATTCCTACTCTGTTTCATTCTTCTGCTTGATCATGAGGAGCATGAGACTCTTGCTGGAATTAATGAGTCGTTTCATTTCACCTGTGCTTGCCAAAGACAGACTAAGATTTATGCGATGAGGTCTCACAATGTACTCCACTCCGTCTTTGAAAAAATGGAATTTGTTTTCAAATATGTGGAAAACAACCTTCCTGTCATACAAATACGAACTTCTCAACACAATTCCTGAGATAGCCAATGGTGCAATGTCTAATTCAACTTCATTAATGAAATTGGCGGTGATTGCAAATCTGAAAACGCATGTCCGTGTGACATGAAAATTGGCATCCTTGGTTATCCAACCCAACGGATACAGTTTATGATGAGGGACGGTTCCCAAATTCAATTTCTTGACTAAATCCACAGAAATTAAGTTGGCCTAAGATCCACTGTCAAACAGCGTATCAATTTTTGTATGCTTGGAAATAACTCGGATATGGAACAAATCGATTCGATTTTCCTCATTTGAAACACTGTGAGAGTTATTTGCTACGTTGGTACTTGCTACAGTTGCCTCTTTGCTGACCTCTTTGCTTGTTTTTGCCACGACTTTTCCTTTGGTGACTGTGGCTACGATTTTTGTTTCATCCCTTGAGTCTAAACTCAATTCTTGTTGTGCAACAACATTGGTCTTATGTTTCCCTTTATTGTTGAATTTCTTCAATCCTAATCCTGGATGAAGCTTCCAACAATGTGCTTCATCATGTCCTTTCTTAGAACAATTCTTGCACATGGGTCTTTCCCCTTCTTTCTTAACAGAACCATTTTTCTTCTGCTTTCCTTTAAACTTCTTCCCTTTTTCAACACTCTGAAATGGATTCTTCTTACCCTCTTCCTGTATATTTTTCCCTCTTTCTTCAAGGTGTGTAGCTTGAACACAGACCTCATCAAGATTCATTGGAATGAACATAAGAATGGTATGTCAAAGATAGCTATGCAACCCTCCTATGTATTTCAGCAAGGTATCTTGTGACTGTAAGTCTACTCCTAGCAGAAGAGCTCTTTTCCTAAACTCTTGTGTATACTCTTTCACATTTGACCTTTCAACTGTCTAAAATTTTTCCAATTCATAATGGCTTTTTGCATATGAGCTAAAATATAGAACTTCCTTTTTATAGCAGCAATGAAATCAGACCAAGTAATAGAGATCTTACCATGCTTCTTGATATCGTCTTGAGTTCTTGCTTCCCACCATACAAGTGTTGCACCCTCCATTCTCAATGAAGCCAACTGAATCTTGATATCATCCTCTTGAAGGTTCTGAATTCTACAATACACCTCTAACTGACGAATCCAGTTATCTAGCTTCTCTGCATTAACTTCTCCATTGTACATAGGCAACTTGAATTTAACATCAAGATTCATAAAAGGTGATTTACCAAACCCTTTTGAAGAATGATGATGAGTATGAGTAACAATGGTATTTGTGGAAGAGTTTTAGGATGCTTTCAAGAAGAAGATGAAGAAGATGGTGCAGATTGGGAGGCTTGTCTCCATTCCCATTATTTCCTTTTCCTTTATCTTCTTTTCCATTACCTCCTCCTGAAGAGCCTTCTCCATTGGGAGGCTTGGAACTTTCTCCTTGCAATATGTTGTTCCTCTCTTCATAGAGGACCTTAACCATCTATGTCATATCAAAGAAATCCTTTCTGAAGGTCTCTCATCTTCTGTCATGATAGGTTCTCCTTCATGAGACATGGTCTCTGAAGACTCAACTACAACTTGAGGTTGTACTGGTATTGGAATATCAACTAGAACTTCTACAACTTGAGGCTACACTGGTGTAGAAGACTTTGGCAACCTTGATCTTATTCCCTTTGACCCAATTTCAGGGTTTTCAACCAACTTTCCTTCACCTCTTTTGAGCTTTAACCTTGTGAGCATGACATAAACTTGCAAACAATTAAATCCTTCTTTCACAAAGCAAATCTAGTAAGAAAAACCAGTGCTTTGATACCAACTTGATATGAATTGGAGTAGATTAGTAATGTCTTACTAATTCCCCATTCAAAAATAAACCCAAGATGCTTATCATTTGCATTTCAATTGCTTAAGGATTCAAAAACTTTTGCAATTAAGAAATTCCCATGAGAGATTCTTATGTAAATGTTATAAACAATTTAACATAAAAACATATGTTGTACAACAACAATATAACAACAATGAATATCAATATACAACACACAACAAGCACATGATAAAGGAGTTCACCGCTCCTAGGCTACGTCTTCTTGGTCCAACTTCTAATGGCTTGGGCCTCTCTATTATGCTCAAATTACATCAAAAGTGTGTTTGCAATGCTCAGATGCCTCTGAAACCTGTCTCAATGAGTTCAAAATACTCAAAAAAGTTCCATCCATCTTCTTTTTTCATCCCATTTGGATAAGAACTGAAGAAGTTATGACTTCTCCCAATTTCTCCACTAATTGTTCCACAAAATGCTCCAAAACCCACCAAAACCCTTTTTCTGCTACAAGATTTGTTAGGAAGCGAAAATTTCACTACACCGCAGGCCATATCCTATCGGCCATATCGCAATCGGCTAAGCTACGGACTCTTAACACTGCAAAATGATGCAATGTGGGGTTACGAACCCGACTGGATATTAAATCGAAACTTATAAAACTCATGCATCTGGAATCCTCCTGCTCATCGCAATCGACAAATTTGGGCCGGCGCAAGGTCTTGTTTACCCGATAGAACACTGCGATTATGATTTTGTTGACCCGTCGGTGTGTTAAAATGCAGTATAAAATTTATCACGTCTGGGTCTATCGCATTCGGAACTCAACTGCGTCGGGGATGATTCCTGTTGCCGCTTCTTTCCTGCAATTGTGATATGTGTTCTCATTGCATCGCAACCCTGAACTTGTCGGGGGCCGATTTGTAACACCGAAACACTCACCGCTGCGATATGAGATTTGCTAAGGCCAATGACGGGCTTCCACTTGGTGCCTCCTTATTCGCTAAAGACTTGCCACATCATCTTAATCTTTCCATGTAGGCAAGTCAAACCTGGACTTTGACTTGGTCTAACTTCTACATACGAACTTGATTTTGTGTCATTCACACTGTTGGATTCAAAATGACAAGATCTTCATTCTGAAGTTGAGTTTGACAAGATTTTGACACTTCGATTTTTTAGCGTAATTCTGAGCACCTAATCAGCGTTACAGGGTGGTAACAGAGTGGGTTCATTTCTCTTTGGGTGATATCTAATACCACAGGGTGGTATTAGAGCTTCTAGGTTCCAATACTTGGACTGGATGGGATAGATGTGATTGTTATGCATACATATTAGTCATATTCATGCATTATAATGGTGTAAGTAATCAATGTTATAGTCTATGTTACTATGCATGATGTGGGATGTTGATAAAATGATGATGATGAT
>APFE030572162.1:0-43975 GCA_000404065.3 Pinus taeda
TTCAACTCTTTATCTAGAAAGATGATCTAGAAATCGCCAGTACCTTGGGATCTGCATGCCTCAATGGCAGGTTTCTCGCCTTCGATGATAGGTTGCATCATTGACCTTCGATCAAAGGATTCCGTGACATGTTTGACATAAACACACCTAATCACATCTCATGGATTGTACTGAGTACTTTGAGAACCATTGACATTATTGGTGGTTTCTCTCACACTTGTTAACAATTTACATCATTGACTCGTAATCAAGTGGTTTCTACCATGTTCGAATTCGACATATTCATTCACATGGATAGAATCGTACTATTTCAGGGAGTAGAAATGAAGACCCTGGATCTAGTTTCCACCATCCAGGCTGCGAGGAATTTTGTATTCATTATACTATGGACTATTCATAAACATATGGTTGCATCCATACTGTGTCTATACTTATGGTGTATTACAAGATCATTCCTATATCAGAGCAGTAGTTAGTTTTCTAGTCAGTTTTGATTTGAGTATGGGAATGGCTACCTTAGCGATGATATGATCTCATATATATATTTTTCATTGAATGTTTTTACAGGTTCCAACCGGGCTCTCCACAAGATGATCCTTGAAATGATAAAGTACTTCACTCTTCCTAAATGATAAATGAAATCCTCATCTACTGTAGACTTCGCACTTTAGGGGGAAATCTGTTACACAAAAATAGCGTCACCATGATTATTTGCAGTCAGTATGGTTCTATCATCACTTATACTGTCCTCCTAAGCAAGTCTCAGACCTCATCTCTTCATGTCAAGCTTTGAAAATGAGCGAAAGACATTGAAAATCAATAAAGCTCTGGTTCCGCACTTTCTCTCACTTTTGCTTGTGGGCCCGCACCCTTTGTTCATGTTACCTGCATATCTGCACGCTCTGTCTATAAAGGGTTGGGTGCGTACTCCTGTGAAAGTCAAAAAGGCACAAGTTTATTCTAAAAAACTCACTTCGGGTTAATTCTAGATGATTCTAGAAGGAATTTTGACTTGGATTGTTCGCTCCAAGGTGGTTCATGCATCCCAAAAGAGAAGGAGATAATCCCTTGATAAGAGGAGCTATCCCTTTGAAGGAGGGCTTTATCCCTTTGAAGGAGGACCTAGTAACTTCCCTCCATTGCACTATAAATTAAGGCATTGGGTCAGTTGCTAGAGAGGTTAGAAGCTGGACATTTTGAGGGTAAATGTTGATGGAATTGGGACTTCCTAGTTAAACTTGAGAGGAGAGATCACATACCTTTTGGTTTCATTGGGAAGGGAGTGACTTGTCAAAGTAGAGGAGACTTCTTGTCGGACCCTAGGAGGAGCTTGTATAGCATCAAGGCACAGGTTGTAAAGTTTTCTTTCATTTGAATTAAGACAATCAGATTCATTTTTCTCAACAAATTGTCTTATGTGATTTGTTTCATAATCTCCTTCATCATTATGATGAATATGCTTTATGATATTGGCTTTTTAGGTGCTATTTAATTTGTTTGCTTGTTTGTGTTTGCAGACTTACACTTCAAGGAAGCTCATTTGGAGCGAGGGAGCGAGGCTTCCACAAACTTGCACTGGATCCAAGGTAGGCCTAAAACACTTGTATGCCTTTGTTTTAATTGCATATTTAGAGAAATATAGTTTTTGATTGGCTTGCTTGTCACTAGATATCTTTAGATACTAGGAAGGTCGATCTTGTCCACATACTCGATTCATTCCGTGTGACAGTGCCCACAATTCGCAAAGTCTTACAATATAATTAACCAAAACTTCGGCTTTGAGTCCTTAAAACATGTTGTGGGGGATCCCATGCCCAACATGATGCTTCATTGGTTTCTTCCTCTATATCATTTTGATTTGATATGGGAAATCATTCACTGTCTTCCTCATTGTCATCATCCTTTGTTGACTTTATCTATTCCGGATTTCTACATGCTTCATCAATTACTACATCAATGCATTCAACAATTTTCCAAAGCCTCTTGTTATAACATTTGTATCCTTTACTTCTAGATGAATAACCAAGAAGAATTCCTTCGTTTGCTCTGGGTTCAAACTTACCAAGTTTTTCATCAGTCTTTTTGATGAAACATTTGCTTCCAAAAACCCTAAAGTGTTTTATAGTAGGAGGCTTACCACACCAAAGTTCATATGGAGTTTGATAACTATTTACCTGAACATTAGCTTTGTTGAGAATAGTCACGACAGTAAATGCAGCTTCAACCAGAAGGTGGCAGGAGTTCCAGATTCATCAAGCATAGCTCGAGCCATTTGTTGAACTGTTCTGTTAATTATTTCCACTACAACATTTTGTTGAGGATTTCTTGCAACAAAGAACTACCTTTTTATTCCATGTTGTTCACAAAAATCAAAGAATTCATTTGATAGGAATTCTCCCCCTCGATCAGATCTGAGACATTTGATTTTTTGATCAGATTCATTTTCAACTAAAGCTTTGAAGGCTTTAAAATTTTCAAATGCTTCATCTTTATGCTTTAGTAAACCTGTCCAACACATTCTAGAAAAATCATCAATTTAATAAAATAAAATATTCTTCTCCACGAGGTGAAATTTTCCTTGTTGGTCCACACAAATCAGTATGGATGAGTTCAAGAGGCTTACTTGATGATCCTTCTTTTTCATTGAAATGAACTCTGGTTTGCTTATCGACTGATCCATATTTAAATAGGAACACAACAAATTACAAAGATAACCATATACACAAAGATGCAGCGGAAATAATACTTCTTTTCATTAATGGAAAATACTGAAATATGCTTACAAACAGTAATGGAAATAAACCAGCTAGGGCGATGGTAGCTTATCTTTGAGAAGAGATGTGGTGGCTACATGCCTCTGAATTGTGTTACAATGAGGCTCGAAGGCCTATTTATTGTTGAGAAACAATGGAAAACCTTTCACATCCCGAAACCTAACCCTAGAAGATGAAACGCCAAATTGTAGGCCCTGTTCGGGTAAATTGGTACATCAATTTCCCGGGGTGGTAACTTTGGGATACGATCTCCATTTGACGCGTACAACAGCTCGCTAGAAAGATATATCCGAGCACTACCACTTTGGGAGGCAACATGGGTCCATGGACCCATGTTACCCCAGATTTCCCAAAAAATGTTGTTTAGGGCCTCAAAATGGCTCTGGAAGTTCAGGACCCGAAAAATTGCTAAAAATAGTAAACTGTGCTACAATTTAGGAAACTAAAAAAGTTGAAAAAGACAGTTGTGGGGGTCCAAATGGGATAGGTGGGTGGCCACCAACATCCACCTAGATCACCGATTTGACATGGTTTGCAAATGGTTGTTTCTGGGATGCTAATATCTGGAAGATCATGAACCACCTTGAGCCTGCATGCTTTTCTTATTTGAGAAAAGCTTAGATGCCCCAATCTTCTGTGCCATAACTAGTTTTCATTTGTTTTTCTTAGATAGCGTTGTTTTTGTCCTCTTAAGTATGTATAGATTACTTGGAGTTCTTGCACCTTTGATTACAACCTTTCCTGTATCAAGCTCACGAACCATACATCCATTTTATAGAAACACAACTTCATTTCCTTGATCACACATTTGACTGACACTCAACAAGTTATGTTTTAAATCATCAACATACATGACATTTATAGCTTTAACCTTTTCTATCAAATAAACATAACCTTTACCTTTAATGACAGTTGGTGTGAAATTTCCAAAGGATACATTCTTTTCCTTTTCTAAAGCATTATATGAATGAAGTTTCTCTTTATCACCTGTGATGTGTTTAGTGCATCTGCTGTCAATGTACCACTGATTTTCTTGTCCTTTTGCAAATAGAGCTATCCCACATCTTTCTGATTGAAATTCCTTCTTTCTCCATACCTTGGAATTTGATGATGTTTTCTCCTCCTGAAGTGTTGACAGAAATTTGCTCCTGCATTCAGATTATTCATGACCAAAGTTATCACAAAACGAACATTCAATTTCATATTCAAGAGGAGAAAAGTTATTATAAGAAATTTTCTTGATTCCTGTTACGTTCCTTTGATTTTGCGCTTCTCTAGTCATGATAGTTTTGTAAGCAGCACATTGAGCAACCTTATGCCCAAATTTATGGCATGAAAAGCATTGTCCATTAAAGAAGTTTATGTGATCATAGAATTTTTGGTTGATGCTTCTATTGATGTTCATCCTTGGAGTAAATTGAGCATGATTTACCTGATGTGTACTTTTAGGCTTTTGCTAATGATTGACATACTATTGATTGGTCTTTGCTGCATCAAGATAGCTTCTAGTGGAGGCTGGAAGATTTTGTGATTGGGATGATTCTTCAGTATATCAAAGACTAATCTTTATAAGAGGAGAGTGTTGAACCTTAATGATTTCATTTAAAGTTTCTGATCGTTTAGCAAATCTAAGATTAAGAGATTTTGTCTTCTCAAGTTCTTTTCTTAGACCCACAACTTTAGATTCTAGTTTTTCATTTTTCTTTTCTCTTTCAGTGAGTTGATGTGTCAAAATATATATGATCATATTATTTTCTTCCATAGAGATTTTGAGTTTACTGATTTGTTCAAGAAAGACTTCCTCTTCTAAGGCATCTAAAAAGTCATCATTGTCATAAGTCATGAGTAGTTTATAATCTTGTTCAGTTTCATCTTCATCACTATTAGATAGTCCATCCTTATCTTCATGAGTATAATAACTTCTTCTATTAACAACCTGTTTCCTATTGCATTTTTCAGACTTCTTTCCTCTTTCATGATTATCCTTATGATGACATTTTGCAGCATAATGGCCAACTCTACCACAAGCAAAGCATTTGAATGTTAGCTTACCTTTGAATCTTCCGGAACCCCATTGAAGGTTCTTGAAAAATTTTGCCTCATCTTCTTCTTCTGAAATATATCTTGATTCATTGTGCTCTTCCTTTTCTCTTCCCTTGATTGAAGCTTTGAAAGCAACTTCTCTCATATCGGATGGACCTCCTTTCCTCATTTCAGAGGAAGATAGAATTTCATGAAGTTGAACAACAATAATAGATTGAAGATCCTGCTTTTATTCCATGGTAGATACTTTTGACTCAAATTTAGAAGACAAAGATCTTAGAATTTTCCCTACTAAAGTAGACCCCTTTCTCTCTTCACCCAAATTCTTATACAATTACAATCTCATCTAGATGTAAAACTAACTAGTAATACTTTCATTACTATGCATCTTAAGAGTTTCATACTGAATTCTGAGAGTTTGGAACTTAACACGTTTTACCTGGGAGTCTCCGTTATAGATCTAAATGATTTTGTCCCATATCTCTTTGGATGCCTTGAGCTGCATGAATTTGACGAATTCTGATTCTGACAGACTTCCCAATAAAGTATTGACTATTTTGGCATTGGCTTCGTATAACTTCTTACGTGTTGTATCTGTAGGTGTTGCTGCTGGAAATTGGTATCCTCCTTCCAAAATTTCCCAAACATCAGCTCCAAGCGACTGAAGATAGGCTCTGGTTCATATTTTCCAATATACCATGTTGTTTCCATTGAATATTGGTGGTCTGATAGATCCCATGCCTTCATGATTGTTCATCTTGAAAGATCTCCCTTCAAGTGATCAAGCTTCTTCTGAAGGACTTGCTCTGAAACTAATTGTTGGAAATAATACTGGGGGGGGGGGGGGGGGTGAATCAATATTTACAATTCAATAAATTTTCATTTCCCAATCATATTTATATAAGCTACTTTGGTGAAGTGAACTTGTGTGTGCACATAACTGTGATTAAAGAAACCAAAGTATACTCAGAGAACTTACGATTTACTTAATTCATCATGTGTTGATCTTTAATCGGTGCATAAATACTTTATTATATAGTAACTATGTGCAGTAACAACATAATAAACCATCACACATAAGCAACACACATGAACACCAAGATTTAAGGTGGAAACCCAATGCGGGAGAAAAATCCCCTACTACTGCCATCTCTGTCCTCCTTTTAATATAAAGAAATATGTTTACAATCTTGTATTGGTGCAGTCTCATACCAGTACGTCGGCACCCACCTGCAAAAGGATACAACCTTTTCTCATTCTGCAACTTCTACTGGAAGGGAGCTACAACTCTCTATCTCTTGTACTAGCCGATATGTTTACTAGTATGTAGGTGTCGACCTATAGAAGGCTACGACCTTCTCTCTTCCTCCAGGGACCACATTTCATAAATTTTCAGACTGGATGCTCCTGGTACACAACAAAACAATATGAAGGCATCATTTCATCAAATTTTCATACTGGACCCATTATAAATTTTGAAGCTCAAACTTTATACCAATAACTGCATCAACCAATAATCAGTCAGTTTGAACAGTCATATCACTATCACCAGAACATTGTGCTGAACCTAGAAACCTTCATCATCATTTAGAACTAGTTGCAACCTCAATAACCATACATCAAAATGCATATGTTACTTTAATGAACCCAACCTGCATGTCTACACTACTTCCTTTAACCAAACTTGTGTATATCTCCAAAACTATTGAAACATAAAGACTTCTTAATCAATTATGTACCAACCAGTAATATTCTGAACATCTACTGCCAAATTACAGAGATCTACACAGTCAACAACAAAGATAACACTTCTCACTTAATCAATCAATCAATCAATCAGACACAATCTCCTTATGCATTCAGTTCTACTTCTAGATCTAAGAAGACATCATTGATAGACAATAGTAAACCAGCTTGATCAGATAGATCAGTCGTTTTAGAATAACAGGGCTTTCTTTTGTATAAGCTATTTGGAAGCTTTGAACTAGTGTGTATACACGCCTTCACCAAGGTGAACCGACGTATATATCTGCAAATACTAACTTACAACTTCGTTGCTATTCCATATTTCAGACATACCTAGACCATGACATTTAAAGAATGAAACATGTGTAAGCAATCAGATCTAGCCCAACCAATATCAGATCATTGAATGATAAGTCATTTTAGGTCTCATGATCTTGGTCCAACATTGAATTCAAGGTGCACACAATATTTCAGATTATATCATAATCATAGCCCCCGCAACATAAAATATACTTCAAATAGAAGTATTCCTAAGAAACCATTTCACTTGCACACCAAGCCCTTTGATCTTCTCCTCATATAGTTTTTGTCCTTTCTCAATACCTCAGATCAAAACAAAAATTAGAACCTGTGGTATTCTTGGACGGGATCAAATTTTTGTTACTCCGCTCAATATTGTGGGCTAATACCATGGTGTTGACCCTTGGTATTCTTTAATCTTGAATTTTCTTGTTTTCCCAACTCATACACGCTTTTCCTCTTGTGAAAGTGTGTGAATATGTATACGCTCTTTTTTTTTTTTGTGAACCAGCATGTATACACTCCTTTGGTGAGGTGAACCTGCGTATACAGCTTAAGCTACCTTACAACATCCTTTTCCTTCAACTTCTTGATTCTGATCAATACACCTTTTTTCCAACTTCCCGTTCTTTTGTACCAATGCCCTATTACCTCTGAATTGACTTGTTACAATGTGAGTTTCCCTTTATTAAATCTGAACTGACCTGTGAGTGAGTTTCCATCAAGGACAACACATGTATCATAATGCCATCACTTCATAAAACAACACATAATCCTTTTGCTAGGGCTGCTCAACATTACAGTATTATTGAAGATCTTACCCAAGCTCCTTGTGCCATGTCTGCCTTGGAGGTCTTCCAAAGATGTCCTTAGCAATGGAAGGCCTTGATTTTTTCCATTCATGGAGTTAATCTATCTGACTCTAATCTCATCGCCTCTAATGTTGACAAATCCTCTCCTTGCCTTTCCCATCAGATTGATTTTCAAATCATTGTGCATATTTTCTAGAAGAATATTCATCGCACTTTGGTGGATGAAGGCTCTTCCACGTGTGTTATGTTAGTATCATGTTGGAAGGTTCTTGGCTCTCCAGTGATCTCCATGTCCAACACCGCTCTCCAAGCCTTTGAAGGTCACAACTTTGTACCTTAAGGGGTTCTTCCAAAATTTTCCATTGTGTTAGGGGGAAAAACTATTTATGTTGATGTTGAAGTCATCGATTCCCATTTGGACTATAACCTTCTCCTTGGATGTAGCTGGTTCCATGCCATGACCAAAGTTGTCTCATCTGTGTTCCATGTCCTTTGCTTTCCTCATGAAGGCAAGATTGTCACTATTGACCATCTTGACTCTTGCATGCTATCGACCCAAAGTTCCACTACAAGGACCTCAGTCCCACTTAGCAGAAATCACCCTCAACAATTCCAGAGTGTTGGCATGGGCTTGTTCAAAAAATCATCTCTTATTTAGGTCTTTCCTCAACTCCTACTACCAAACATTCCTTCATCTTCTTCCAAAGCTCCTATGCGTATGATCTCTTCCGACACTTGTGGACCCCATAGACCTCCTGATACTTGTGTGGTGTCACCTAAACCTATGGAAGTGGATCAAGATAGTGAGAATCCTTTGCCACCTATTATGGAAGAGATTTTCGTTCTGACAGTCTCATTAGTCCCTCCCGGTGTTGGTTAGAAACTCCATCCCACTATGGAATATGACCAAGTTCCTTTTCCCACATGGGCCACCCCTCCGTCTTTTCCACATGACTCCCTTGATGACAAACCTACTTGACTAGTCAACTTGGATGGCATGGATCTATCCACCAATAATCCTATGAAGATTATGCTTCTTCATGCCTCTATTCTTCCTGAATGGGAAAAGGTAGAGATTGGCATCCAAAATCTTGAGTTGATCCAAGGGGAATCTCCTCGAGCTTCCTTGGAAGTTCCACCCATGGACCGAGTAAATTATTGGGTTTCTACTACTGAACTTACCAATGAATTGCCCTCACCACCTATCAATGAGTGCCTTGTACCTCCTTTATGTCTAGTTCCTCCCTTATGTCCTCAGGTTAGTTTTGAAAATACGACTATGTTAGAATGTCCTTGGCATGGTCAACCCTTCTAGATTGGGAAATTTGACTTCCTTTGGCATGGCCCCACATTGGTGAGCCATATGGTTCCCTTACCCTCCATGAGTTCATGTATAGAAACCCTTGGCTTATGCTCGACTGTGGGAAAACATTAGCATGACCTACTAGATTGAGTTGCGCTTTTACATATTGTACATAGGAGTGTGATGTTTTTTCCCTTTTTGGCTTGGTGTGTGATGCGAGTGTTTTTCATGCCTTATTTATGGCCAAAAAAATAAGAAATATTATAAAATCCAAAAATAAAAGATATGGTCCTTTTTTTACCTCATCCATGTTTATTTCTTTCATTATGTGATTTAACCATGGGTCTAGTATTTCTGGATAGTTTTATAGGATAGGGTGGCATTTCTATTGCAACATCCAATGGACCTTAGGTACATTTCTCTTGAATTTGGCATATAGGGGTTGGTCATCTATCACTATGACCAACACATTTTTTACTGCTATTGCCATATTTATGCCTTAGGCCCGACCTCGTCAAGTTGCGACTTTCACCACTTCCTTTATGCATGTCGTAGCTTGGCAATAGATCTTACTTGCTCATGGAAACCCTAGTTAGAACTTTTTTTTTAAGTTGGTGTTCATGCAATCATTTTTTACTCCTTTTCGGAATCCTTCCTTTTGACTCACCATGACTTAGAATCTGAGCTTACTGTCTTCTTCTTCGTCTCTTTTCTGGCTATACCCTAGTAGCAGGGAAAATTTTAAGAACCACCCTAAATTTATATGTATAATAAATGGATGAATCCCCATGATACATAGGAAAAATGGGAGGCGATTTTATCAATAATATAATATGTATATATAATTTTTTTGGCGAATCTCTCACCAGATTATATTATTTTGTAAAGTCATGGCGAATCTTTCACTGAATTATAAAATCTTGTAAGATCTTGGAAAATATTTCATTGAATAATAAAACATTGTGAAGTCTTGGCGAATGTTTTGTTAAAGTATGAAACCGTATATGATAATATGAAAACATATTCATTAAAATGTAATATATTAACATACATGTTTGGAAAAATGAAACATAATTTTCAATTCCTACAAACAATGTTGCAAGTTTCAGTGGCCGTGTTTGTCAAGGTTCTTACTGTACACTCTTTCATATCCATCTATTAGTTTTGATAATATTCCAAAACAAAGTTCTTGTAGGTGTTGATCTTGACCACCAGTTTTGTGAAGGTAGGAGAGATTAATCTTTTCTCTACCACTTTTGTCATGATATCAAATTTCTTTCTTATTCCATAGATTCCAACTGCGAGATAAAAAAAAAACACATCAAGTTTGTTTACCCCAACACGCCAACAAGTAGCAAGCCCCAACTATATAATATAAGAAAGTAGTAGGTATCCCAAAGCCCTGAAGGGGATCTAATGGAAAGAAGTGACCCGTGTCAGAAGCCTTCCAATCAGTATATAAATATATAAATGTATATTTATTACTATTTTAATTGGAAATCTTCAATTAAATAATAAAGTTTAATTACGTCTCTCCCAATCTAAATTGCTTATTATCATAATTCACTACCTTTATGACAATATGGTGTAGTGGTCCAACCCCTACAGTTCATTACGAAAAACTAATAATAACAGAGAAGATGAAAGGTTGTACAAACCAGCATATTTTTCAAACAACTAATCCACTTTTTCATGAAGATATCATATTGAGAACGTTTGCAAAATGGTGGGAAACCTTGGCAGTGACTCTCTCTCTAGTGCGAGGATGATGCAGAAAGAGTGATAAGATTTCAGTCTTTTGAATTTTGTTGTTATTGTTAAATAAGAAAAACCAATATTAATGGAGATATTGGTATTTCTTACTAAATTTTATGAAGTTGAAGTGACTAAATGTAGCTTTAACCATTCACCTTAAGATTCTTTTTCTACAAGATAATTTCCTAAGTTTATTTAGTATCTTCATTATTATAAAAACCAACCTATATCCATGTTAACTCCACATCTACCACTCTTAGAGGGATGCAATCTATTTATCCCTCTCAGCACTTGGTAGACCTGGAATTAAGATGGATCTAAGCTGATAGAATTTCCCCTTTAGATAGTCTATGCTCACATGAATACCTTGGTATTACCATGGGTCAATACCACGGGTTATCACAAACCTGGAGCTTAAAAACTACTATTAGTAATTTATAAAAATTAATAAAATTAATAATTGATTTTTATTTTATTTTAACCAACTTAAAATGTTTAAGTGACATTGAATTACAAGATCCATTTTTACTCTTGATCTACCAAACCCTGAGAAAGATCAAATATTTTTTTACTCTCTGCTATTTTGCATATCACGATATTTGATATTTTTTTCACTCTCTGCTAGTTTTCATATCACGATATTTGATCCCTCTCAGCGGTTAGTAGATCCATAGTAAAAATGGATCTATGCTGGTTTAATTCCCCTTTAAATAGGCTACTTTCCACATGAATACCATGGGTCAATACCATGTGCCATCTTTATTTTTATTAATACTAATATTAGGGTTAATAATGTTTTTTTCATGGTATTAATAATAATTTGGCCCATGGTATTTGGCCCATAGGCTTCACCTAAATATAACGCATTTTTTGAGTGTTCGTAAATGTAAGGTGACTTATGGAGCAAATATAAAAAAATGTTTTATTTATTTACCATACCTCTGGTTTATTTATATTTTTGTTAATTTACCATAACTCTTTTAGAAATATGGTACTTGGCCCATATGATTCACTTAAATAAAACCTACTTTTTGAGCCTTCTTAAATAGAAAGAGGGTTATGGACTAAATATAAAAAGAGGTTTTATTTATTTACCATACATCTATTTTATTTATATTTTTATTTATTTACCATACTTTGGAGTAAGTATAAAAAGAGGTTTTATTTATTTATCATACCTCCACTTTATTTATATTTTTATTTATTTACACCATTGCGTGAAGGTGACTTATGGAGTAAATATAAAAAAAAATGTTTTATTTATTTACCATACCTCTAGTTTATTTATATTTTTATTTATTTACCATACCTTTGGAGTAAGTATAAAAAGAGGTTTTCTTTATTTACCATACCTCCACTTTATTTATAATTTTATTTATTGGGACCAAATACAACCTCCCAAACCACCTCCCAAACCAGAAAATGGGTGATTGCAAATGAATTTAACATTGCAAAGCAGAAAATTGGGCAATCGTAATGGAATATAACCTCCCAAACTAGGAGAATCAGGTCAAATGAGTCTTTTCATACTTAATCCGCCATTTGTTTTGGCTAAAATGAAAAAAATAATTATTATTTAAATTAAAGCTGGGATAAATATATGAGATGAGTGTTTTATAAAAACTTCTCCCTTCTAAAATGAAAAACCCCTTAAATTTCGCCCTTGGGCTAAAATTCGCCCTAGGATTCCACCACTTTATCCCTCCTAATTGCCACTTTTATCAACCTACTTCTGCATGATGAGCCTTGGTTTCTCTCTTCCATCGACATCATCTGCTTGGCCTACCATCCACTTCAACTTGGTGTTTTACCCTTTCTTGGAGGAACTGCTATGATGAGTGGTCCTATTAGCCAACCTCTTGTCCTCTTTATGACATGAGTAGTTCCACCATTACCAGAACTAATTTCTACCCTCTATACCACTCGTTCCTCCTAGAGGAGTTTTATTTAAGCTCTTTTCACACTACTTAATTTAGAAAAGATTACTGAGTGAAATTTTCTACTCCGTGCTCATTAAAGTACCTGAAGTGTCGTCTACCCAATATAAGTTTAACCCTTTTTCGGACTGGGATAGACTAGTTATGAAAAAGGAATACCCTAGTCTAGTGTGGCTAGGAGGTTCCCCCTTGTATACTTTTATCTATTTTTTGGGCTTGGGGGACAGCTTTATGAAAAATGAACTTATAAAAAGAGAAGAGAGGGAACATTTATTTCAATTAGTCAAGAGATCTGAAGCATCCTTTGTGTCACCCTTGAACATGGCATCTGTTTGTTTCATTGTATCACAGTTGGGTTTTAGCTTTCCTAAGAGTCGTACCATCCATATGAGTCTCTTTACTCCTCCGACTGGTTACTCTTCCAGTCATATGGAGCATGCTTCGATGCCTCTTGTGTCATTGCATGATATCACATGGTGATCATTAGTCATGCTGTCAAGTCACTCTTGTGTCATGCCACTATGTGTTCAAGGGAAGTCTCAGCCTGTGTCGGCCATTTGCAGCAGTCAGTTGACCTTTTTGAGTCGACCATCCTTATGTCAGTTGCACTTCATCACTTCATGAATTCATCCATTCATCACATCATCTTGGCCTGTTCCATGTCGATTGATGGGGGATACATTAAAGCCCTCCTTCAATAGATCTTCTCCTCTTGACTTCAACTCATTATCTAGGAGCTTGATCTAGGAATCGGTAGTACCTTGGAGCTTGCAGACCTTAGTGGTAGGCTTCCTCATGATTGACAATAGGTTTACATCATTGGCTCCTGATTAATTGAGTTCACTGGTGTTAGAAATAAGCTCATATATTCACCCTTAGTGGACTATAATAGGTACCTTGGGGTACATTTTCCTCATTGGCGGATTCCCTCGCGTCTGTTACAAGTTTACCTCATTGGCTGGTAATTTGGTGGTTTCTACCATGCTTGACATCAACTCATATATTTTCATGATGTAGATTCATACCATTGGGGTTATGTCGATGACCTTCGGTTAGGGACATCTCACTGTTATATGGCATCCTTCATAGGTTGCGTTAGAGTTATGTATCTTTTATGTACTTTGAGGGCTATCTGGGACACTTCTCTATCTGTCATGTGTCCATAGTCCCACTGATGTATACTATGACATATATCCACAATTGTATTTTTGGAGTGGCTATGCTCTATCTATTGAGTCACATGGATCCAATTTGTATGTCTTTATGGCTATATTCTAACATTTCACGTCATGGATCCATAGTGTATGTTTTGGTGGCCATGTTCAATATCTTCTTATGATCGAGCATGGGTATGCCTGTCTTTGTTATTAGCACATATGAAACTTCATCTTCATATTTTTATGATCCACATCCTTGGATTTTGTTTCCCCACTCCCATTTTGACCTTTGAGTTTTATCATAATGTATTTCAACCATCAGCTTCTTTCCTAACCTCATACATTAAGGGCATCTATTATCATCCTATTTTACCCCTATAGATAAGTGACCCTTAGTCCTTGAGTCAGATTGAAATTTTCCATATCTGGGACTCATTTTTCTCTAGTTTGGCCCCTAAACGCTGGCATAACAACCTATGGGAGCATCCAAAGCCTCACATATGCTCTCAACCCTGCATTATGAGAGTGTCCAGGGACTGTTTCCCTCTTTCAGTGCCAGCATCCAAGGATGACTTCTAGAGTGCATTAGTCCCTAGGAGATAAATTCGATTTGTCATGTATTTGAGCTAGCAAGGGCTTATCAGTTAGAAATTTCTATGACTTTTCTTTGTCTTGAGCATCCAGATACATCCTCCTGGGATCTCTCTTATTCCTACTTATACTGGATCATTCGAGAGGGTCAAAGCAGTTTTAGGAGAGTGAGTTTTCAGAGAGTTATTTTTGAGAGCATGATCTTGAGCCTATGCTATAATTCTACTATTAGACTGAGCTTGTGAGGTTATTTTGCCATTTGTATGCTACTCTTCATAATCATTTCTTGGATATAGTGGGGAAACTCTACCAGATCATGAAGAGGAGGCTTGGAGGTGAAGGTATAACATTTTATTGGTTTTTCGTGATTAATGGAAATATATGTTCCTTTCCTTACATAAATTTATGTTCAACATTTTGTATGGTTGTTTCTATTGCTTTGGATCTAAAGATATTTCGAGGAAGATCACCTATTGTCTTTATTTGGTTGTGATTGTGTGTAGGGATAAGGATATGGCGCAGATGTGTTGCATCGCTTGAGTGGAGTGCAATATCTACATCGAACTCAAAACCTTTCTCTGATCTGCGAGGATACCAGGTGTGATATCCTTTCTCTATAGCATAGATTTGACTATTTGTTGCATGGCTGAACATTTGGGATTAGGGCTTCTCTATTGTTCTATTGGTCTTGTTTTTCTTTGTTTGGTGATCTGATTTGGACATGAGATCATAGAGAAAAAATTCCTTGAAAATTTAAATGCAACACTTAAGACCCCTATGAGAGTCAAATTCAAAGGATATATTTAGATGCCAAGATGTAAAAGAATCATACAATGGAAATCGGGTGACCACATAAAACAATAAATAGAAGTATTCACTAGATCACTTCAAGTCATTAAATTATGTAAAAATCAAACTAATAAGCACCAAACTACTCAAAACTACTCTATAGAATGAATAAAAATTTAAATAAAACAAATCAAGACCACTTCAAGTCATTAAATTATGCAAAAATCAAACTAATCAACACTGAACTACTCAAAACTACTGAATAGAATGAAGAAAAATTTAAATAAGACAAATCAGCCTTGAAGAACAATTCAAAGAAAGCCAAAGTTTATTTCTTTGCTACCTTTCAAATCGTCACTATCAGAAAGACAATATTTATCCTAGAAGGCTAAAAAGGAGAAAACAATATAATGTTAATAGACTTTCAAGCTTTAATGTGGTTTCACACATAATTCTCTCTTTTTCAATTCATACTTTCCCTTCCTTTTTATTCGAAAGGGAATTAGTATGATAGTTAAACTACCTCTTAACTAATACTTATTTATTGATTTCAAAATAATAGTAAATATCTTTAAGGGGATGAATAATTGCTGGATTTATTTAACTAAAAAAAACTATAAGTAGATGGGGTGTTGTTAGATTTCTTTAATACTTATCGAATATTCATATTTTCCCTTGTAATTTCTATTTAAAATCAACAAGTGATCATAAAGCAACAATATAATATTATCATATATAAAGTCATGAAATCACGATCATATCATCATATATACCTTGTGCCTCTCAAAAAAACACAATGTATAATAGCCATGCCATCGTTAAAATATGTCAAATATGTCCCAAATATAATGTTCCAAATGTCAAAGAAAAGAGCAGTAAACAAAGTTCACCAAATATCTAGACGCAAATCAGGAATATACATTTCTCCTTTGCTTTCCTCCTTGAATTTGAATATACATGGTTTATGAGTATAAGTAGAATCAATGGAATTGAATCAGGATTTTCTAAGGATTTGTTTCCTTTATCTTCCTAGATTACTGTAATGGGTTGCTCATGAAGAAATCTAGAAAAATTGGGTAGAAGGAATCACATGGTCAAGAGTAGGTGCAACTAAGACATGCACATGTATGGCAGGCCAACGCGCAATACCACATGTATTTTGTACAGGTTTATTGTTCCATCCATCATTGGTAGATCATTTAAGAGACTTGGGAATGTAAAAAATGCAAGGATGAGGTTGTAGGAAGTCAATATGTTGAATTGTGGAGGAGTTAGGGCAGATTGACCACCGAGGCTAATCTAAGTAATGTATAAAATCTAATTCAATTCAATTTAACTTGTGTCAAAGTGTATGGAAAATTGAATTTGTTTCTTCTAACCTTTTTTCCAAAATACTTGGGGCCTTCACCCCATTACCCCTTAGTTTCCTCTGTTATTCTTGGTGAAAAAGATCACATAGAATCCAAATCAAAATGTCAATAATAGGAAGTATCATATTGAAAACAATAAATAGATTGTAATATGTCAAATACATTAAAAATGGCCTATATCAACATATAATTGTTCAACGTAACATCACTATGATACAAGAAAATATTATGAAGTGTAATCAAATTGAACCATTCACTCAACAAAACTCCATTATGAACATAGAAACATAAATGATATCTAAAGGACATCACATAACATAATTGAAATTTAGTTGATTTTATTCTCTAGGGGACCCCATAATAGTGGAAATAATTTGCAATACTTTACAAATTTTAGAATATTACATGAGTTGAGAAATCTAGGGCATAGAAATTAAGTGATTTCTCTTCTATTAGTAATTGCTTGTGAGTTATTTTTACTTCATTAGATTAGGATCTTCTTTTATTGAGGTTCTTAGTGTTCTTCTTCATCAAACAAATACTAATGCATAAACCATAAAGAGACAAGAGATACATAATATAGGTTATCAGCTAGGGCCAAAACCTCTCCCACTTGAGAGGAAAAACTGAACAAATTCTTCTTCTTATAGAGATTCCAATTAACGAATACCAAGACCAAGACCCTTGACCTATTTACCACACCAAGAAAAAGACACAAGTTCCCTTGATGAGATTCTTAGATAATGATAGCCAACTTTATGCTACTTCCCTTTTTCTCGGCTCCTCTTCCACTTCAACCTCCTTCTACTTCAAAACTTTAACCTCCTTGAACTAGGTTTGCAATTCTAATTTAGAAACCCTATCTTATGCACAAGAAATTATCTTATGCTTTCACTTTCTTCGCTTTGGTTAGGGTCTTCTTTTAGCTTGACTCGACTTTTGTCTTGTCTTGACCTTCTTCCAACTTGGCTACCCAATGGGGACTACTATTCTTTTCAGCTCCTTCTGCTGCAACTAATCTCTTTCTAGCTCATAGGTGTGGAGGATATTAACCCAAAAATAGACCATAAAAGAGCTCAGATTATACTATTCCTTCCTTTTCTTGATAATGAGATTCCTCATTGCACTTCACATCTCTTGCTTTAGACTTAATGACCACAAAAATTCTCTTCTTGAAATGATGTCCAACTGTCCTATAAATAGTTGTTTCCACATAAAAATAATCTAAGTTGACAACAAGTTGCATCGATGTGTCATTTGGAGAGGTATTGTTATTCTTCTTGAAGCCAACTTGAAGGGATATTCTTGTGCTTGTCTTGGATGGCTATTTGACACTTTTATTGACTCTTATACACATGTAACATGCCCAAGAAGGGTCCTTCATACATGACATAGACTCAAATTGACTTTTATGACTAGATGACAAATCCTAAAGGCTCATAATGAGAGCCATCACTAAAAAAAATTCCTTGCTCATGAAACCCATGAGACAAGCATTACAATCATATATATATAATATATATATATGTATATATCATCAATTACATAAAAACCCAATTACACATGTCATTATGAAGACCTAACCTAGTTACACTTTCCAACACTCCCATGTAACTAGGGAGGTATTCATAATGGTACTTGGTCATTCTCAATCGAAATAATTTCTCATAAGAAGAGTTGGATTGGTAACCCCATCTGCATAACATCATATCAACCAACATTGTAACATAACAAGGCCTTGATTAACTATCTCTCCACGAGATCTAAGCTCAATGTTGGTGATACCAATGATGTATAGACACCCTCATCATTGTCTCTCTCAAAACATACCCCACCTGAGTTCTTAGGGTGTGTTCCACGAGGACTATTCTTATCTTGGATTCCTAGTCCTAAAATAATATCAATCCTCTAAAACTACTCTTATCTTGGATGCCCTAACACATCCTCAAAGAGCATCAGATGCCAAGTGTTTACCCAATCCTCCATTTTGTCTTCCTAAGTGAAGACAAGAATGATGTTTCTACCTCCCCCTCTTAATTAGGGAGGACATATCTATTCCAATAAAGGAATGTAATCATTCCTATGAAAGGAATGTACCTAAGCTCCCTCTTGGCTTAGGAATTTTTCTTCCAAGTTTCTACCAAGTAAGAAACTTGTTTTCAGGCTCCCTCTTAATTAGGGATGTACATCAGCTCCTCAGGTGGAGATGATGGGACAACTAGCTATTTGAAGAACTCCTCCTCATTATGTCATGAACTTCTTTTCGTTATCTAGGAGTCTTCATGTTTGGGACTTCTTCATAGGGAACAGACCATCCATCACTTTCATACATGAGATAGTCATGTCATCATTGGAAAGTGATCCATTTGTTCATATTTGACTTGCCTTCATTCCATGCTTCCTTATGCCATGTTTCCATAAGGATATTTCATCCTACTACATGGGCATTGATGGTGGAATATATCCATATATCTTCCCTTCGCATCCTTGCATAATCCAATCCAAATATTTGTTCAAAAATAAGACCTAAACATATAAATCTAAATTACCTTTGTGATGGTATTTCATCATGGCATATTCTAGTTTGCATTAGCATCCTACATACATATCAACACACATCCCAAATATATATATATATATATATATATATATAATATATAATAATATTATATATATATATATATATATATTATAATATATATTATATATATATATATATCTTTCTTTTTCCAGATTCCATTAGAATCTTCATATCTTTCATGGAGATATCCTAGTCAAATATTCTTGGTCTATGGATGTTGATTTCCTTTTTCCATGGTTACATATCCCAAGATATCTTCCTTCCATTCTTCACACATTTCCTTCTCAGGAACTTCCAATCAGAGTTCCTCCAACTAATGTTAACAACCTCATACTTCATATGATGACATATTGCGTTGATTTCATCTAGTGAATGTGTCATCCATGCATTCTTGCATTCCTTCAAGGGAAGAGATCCTTCCTTTTTATTATGATCTCAAGATAGAGCATTGATCCATGTTATCTGCAACCATATGACATGACTCTACAATGTAAGTATACATACCTCATATTTCCTTTGGGTCATCTAGACTTCCTACAACATCTCCCTTGATTGAAAAAACTTCAATCCCTTGCTCTGCTTCTTTTATGTAATCATACCATCATCCCATGAATTTCACAATTTTGGAATTATTGATGAAACACTTGCATCCTCTCTTGACTGGTGAACCTTTTGATGAGTATTCCATCAAATAATTTTGAGGTTCTAGAGTATCCCCATCTAGCAGAAGTTTCCTTTTTTACTAATGTATGATGAGCTTTGATCTGGGTGACCTTTTTTTTTGTAAGTGTCACTTATGTTTTCAATGTGGTTCCCAAGAGCTATATTCGTCATATTTGACATGTCATTGTTAAGGGATAAAGTCCCCTAGGGATTTGGGTTAGAACCCTAGTAGAGCAGGAGTAATGTACAACAAGAAACAAGCATATAACTCAGGCAAAATGCTTAAACAAACAAACTATGTGAGGATGTACATACCTGGGGGTCCTTCGTTTGGTTAGTTCCAGCCAAGGTCCAAACCCTCTGCAACTCCTCACTTTCTTTGAACTTGCAAAACAACCAATTCAAAGACGCACAATAGCATATAGATAAAGCATTGTAGTGAAATCAACTTTATAACATATAAGTAGATGGTTAGTAATACATTGAAGTAGTCATTCATATATAAACCATAACAATAACATTAGATGCATGAACAAAGTTGATATCAGGAACAAGACAGTGTTTCTTTTATTGCAGATAACTATAATAAAACATTGAAAGAGTTCACTTGAGTCTTCCTCTTCCAGCTCCAAGCAGAACTGTCTTCCAGGTCCGTCTAGTCCCAGTCTTCAACAGGATCCTTCCATAACCAATACCATGATATCTCCAAGCATATGAGAGAACATCAAAACTCAAGGAAACAAGGGTTTCCTGAACTTGGGGAAGTGCTTGAAGCATAGGGATTCTTCAGACTTGATCAGGGGATAATTGTAGTATAGTAATTATATCATTTCTCTCCTCCTTAAGGCCTTCCCATTGAAGTATTTTTATAGTTCTCCCAAAGTAGTTTTTTAGTTGGGAAACAGTTGGGAACAGTTGGGCCATGGGCACTAATAGGTAATCAACAGGTAAAACCCGTGATCTCTGCCCATAATTAAGGAACTTTTTTTTAAAGTGTTTTAAGAAATATACACGGATTGGGTATATACTGACCCACGTGTACACGCATTTAATACAGAGAAAAGTCATCTACAAGGAGTAAAACACTGTTTTTTAAATATTTGGACCAAGTTTGGAAGGAGGGGTTGTCCTAAGCCATAAACCAAGCATCAAAAATACCAAGGGTGATATTTTGAACTATAACAGATGCCCCCTAATATATGAGGTCAGAAGGGGTACATGATGGCTGAAATGTATTAAGTATATGGAAAGTAAACCTATAAAAAACTGGGAAGGACTTCACTAGATTTTAGGCTGCCAAGCCAACAAAAGAATATTAGAAAGAAACAACTATCTGAGGCGGGCATACCCATGCTCAGAGAAAGTAAAGCATGTACGCATATCAAGTACAAGAGAATCCACTATGTATACAATTATAAGGAAATGAAAGTACATAACAGATCATCTGATCATGATCGAACAAGTACATGTCTAAATATCACATATAAGAAGATGATCAATGAAGCTAACCACTGATGTCAAAAACTGATCCGAATATTACCAATTGAACATGATGGAGTAAGATGATACTACATCGCAACTCGGATACCAACATATAGGATGTCGCTGTGAAGGACTGCAACATATAAGGTGGAATGGTGTCAACTAGCAGCAACAGGAGCAACTGACAAGTGAACCAAGGAATGCTGATGCAACCTGAGGTCTTCACCGACCGCCATGGTACATTTCTACACAATGGGAATAAATGATCTAAAGTCAACCATGTGAGAAATCATTTGATTATCGGTCATTGATGTATACTGTTAACAAACGTGAGGCCACTCATTGATAATGATAATGAGAGTCAAGGTACCCAGTACAATCTAACAAGTGCGAATAGATGAGCTGAAGTCGAACACCTGTAAGAATCTATCAATCAAGAAACAATGATGGTTTCCCACTGTCGATAGCGAAGGATCTGCCATTGATGACTGTAAACCCCAAGGTATTGCCAAATGGACTCTAGACCTTTGCCCCAGAGCAATGAGTCGTAGTTGATAGGGAAAGATCCACTAGAAGGAAGGCATTAAGGCATCCTTCATCAATCTAGCACGAGTGTAACCTGTAGGCCAATAATGTGGAAGGAATCGGATGAAAAAAAGATGTAGTAACCCAACAGAAGCATGTTTCTGGCATACACAAGATGTAGCTAGTGCATGATAGAAATCCTCTGAACCAACCAATAATGAAAGCTGACATAGAGGTGAGGAATCCACCAATAGGGTCAAATGGAAACCAAGGCACTACATGAATCCCAACGTGTGATAATGAAAGCTAATGTCGAACACAAGGGAAACAACTCAGTTAAATATCCATGATATTGATCGATGTTAAGCACAAGGTGACCTATCAATAATGAAAATAGGGCCAGGGTGCAACTCTAGTCATGTCCTCAGAGAAATATGTCATCGTCGATAAGGACAAGACACACCGGCAAGAAGTCAATGGAGACCTTCTCAAACTAGCATGAGTAAAGGACCAATATAACTGATGCGACGATAGACAGGACACTAAAAACCAGGGATGGCTGACTGAAAAATAGGTCAAGAGACACTGCAGAGAGGCCGACTCAGGCTTACTTCCCTTAAACAAAAGCACGACTCAATGATGACCATGTGGCAGCATATGATGACTTTGTATAAGCTTGTCATGCAGGAGGCATGAATGAACTCTGCATATGATTGGAAGAGATAACCAATTGGAGGAGAACTGACTCAATAACAAGGTTAAGGCATACCTAATTCAAGCTAAATCCCAACCAAATGGAGGAGATACTTTGTTCGAGCGCTTTGTTCAAGGGTGACATAACTGACTCTAGCTGCCAACAATAAATGGAAATGTTGTCCCGTTCTCGCTCTTTTTTTGGAATATGTAATTTTTTTTTCTTTTTCTTTAAGATGGAAAAAGAATAAAAGAATGTTATAGTACAATGGAAAGAATGAGTGTCAGTGAAATAGATGATCTAGTTCCTAGGATGGGAACATTCCTATGCTCAATGCAGGGATGCAAAGCTGGTCAAGGACACTCAAAGGGATGTTCTTCCCACAGGTCTCAGGGTGTGTGAAGTTGCAAAAGCTAAGGGATTGCAAGTTTGATTTTGTAGACGTCATGGTCAAAAAGTGGCTTAAACATGAGTCCAAGTGAAGCCGGCTTAAGGCCAAAAGGTGCAAGTGGTCAATATGCAATGCAGTAGTACAACTCAACTCACAGGAGCCTCTAGGGTATAAGGTCAGAACAAAGCGAAGAAGCAAAGAAGAATGAGTCTTCAACGCACAAGTCATGGCGGGATTAGAGAGGACTCCCAAGCCTACTCAATGAAGTAGCATGGGAAACCAATGTCAGTGAGTTGCTAACTACCATGCCCATGAAAAGGATTTCTCTACCATCGTGTCATGATTTAAAATGTCAGCGAGTGAAGATGGTTTATGAACCATAACACGATGGGATCGACCTTATGGCAAGTGTATCGACAAATTGAGGCTAGTATGTAAAATGCAATGGAAAAATGGCTTTGCTAACCTATATGCCAATGAGTAAACGATACCTACCATGACGGGTCAGTAGTAATGGAACTGACTTGAAATCCCTAAAGAAGCATCCAAAAAGTCCTGAAAAAACATCCTATTCCTGACAATCCAAGCTCACAAGTTAAAATATTCATGAGACGAAAAAATCAATTTTTGAAAAACAATTGACATTTTCAAAGCTTATAAAATGATTTTTTGACTCACCATTGTTACCATTTTGTTGAGAGCAAAATCTGTGGAGAAAAAGAAGCAAATTCCCCCCCCAAATAATTCAACTTTTCAAATTGGCTCAAAATCATCAGGTAACCCCCAAATCTAGCTTGCATTCATTTGTGATTGTTTTTAGAAAATTTAATTGAGGTTTTACCATTGGAAATTATGTTAAAAATTTCAATGCAGTGTATACATGGGTTGATTATGAGAAACCTGCGTATACGCAGGCCCTACACATGATTGTGTATGAAATGGACCCGTGTATACACGATTTGAAATTAAAACAAAAAAACTAACAGTTGAACCTTGATTTTCTGTCAGGATGACAATCACCTGGAGGGAAAGGGAGAATGCTACTATTGATGATGAGGTTATGAGTGATCAACAGGCCTTAGATGCATTGAGGGGATGTGGTTTTTTAAAATTTTTCAAAATGCCAAATATGAAGGCAAACACCCGCATGCTTGAAATGTTAGACCACTATTGGAGTACTGAAGATGATGCATTTGTGATTGATCAAATGCATTTAAGTATAGAGATAGAAGATATTTACTTTATCACTGGTCTCTCTCGGAGAGGAGAAGTTGTACATTCAATAGGCCAGTCACGAGGTAGTCTTTTAGTGGAAGACTACACATATACTGTTCGGGGCATCCAGAGAAGATTGGAAGCCAAATTCCAATCAAACATGTAGAGAGTTTTTCCTTGAGGATCATAATGTTCACCATAGCTAGGATAAACGGATCAACCTCATTGCACCAAGCGTCATGACTATCCATGAGCTTGGACGTAAATTGTCTCACTACTATGTTTCACTAGTGTACATCTCTTCTTACCAATATGAAGAGCCAATTATCCTCCATTCAGAAAGGAAAAACCAGAAACTTCGAATATGGGACAATTTTGTGCTCCTTCTTCTTTGAGAAGGTTCTAGGGTTATGTCCCAGAGTATCAGTTCCTATTAATAGCCCCTGAGGTCCTCGAATGGGTAGGTGGGCCAACTTGATGAAACGCCTTGGAGGCAGAGACGTACCGAGGACTGATTTTGATGATGATTTCTTCTCTTGGTGGGAGCAACAAATCATCACTGTGGACGACTATCCCTATGCTGGCATGGACTTGAGGGGAGATCCAGATCTGGCACTACCACCAGACGCAACATGGGGAGAGATAGGTAACCATTTTTAAAGTTTTATCACTTTTTATGATTTTTTTATGTTTTTCAAATATGAAAATGAACTTAAAGATATTTTTGATGGGATTAAAATACTGATATAATGATCATGTTCCAGATGTGTGTCTGGTATGCCCAGACGGATTTCCGCAGCATAGGCATCACGGAAGAGGTGCCGAAGAGGTGGCTATAGAGATAGAGAGGGTCCTATATGTAGTCCAACAGAACTTGGTGAGGTTGACTCATCAAGTACCGATCAAGGCCATAGAAGATCTTCCTGAGGATATGCAGCGCCTTGTGGTAGGAGTGCCATATCACTAGGTTTGTATTTTTCGGCGCGTGGCCAAATCAGTGGTCACCTACTTAGCTGCTCATCCTGAGCCGGGTCATTAGATGTACTGGATATGATTATGGGAATTTTAGTCCCAATTTTGTATATTATTTTTGAAAACACTTTATGTACACATGGGCAATTTTATGATGTATATATACAGTTCCAGATTTTTGATGTTTGATTTTATCTTGATGAATGAATGATATGCCAATCTAATGCTTGATTAGTGATATAATCCGCTAATGAATTTTCAAATTGTGGAATGTGCAAATAAGTAATAAAAACAAATGATCTTTGCAACACCATCACTCTCAAAAATTGGCTATATAAATAAGGATCCCGAACTTGATAAATGTTATTCAATTGTGACACCACCAGCTGTGAGTCAAGATACACTACCAACAAATCAATTCCATAAGAAATAGCTTAGTAAATTAATGATGGTAGTATATTTGGAAAAATTATTTGATGCATAACCAATACATACTCCCCTTGACACCATCAACTGATCAGTTGGATAATAAATCACCCAAGTTGCAGAAGCAAGACTCCGAGTGTGCCGACTAGCACCATCAGCGAATCTGAAATAGACCAAGTCATCCATCAACACCTGCCAAAGTAGATAAAAAAAATGTCGATATCATAAAAGCTCCCAATAAGATATGTACAAAAATACAAAATATACAAAGAAGCCATTGCTCGGCCATAACCTAGGCAAAGTACTTCTTGACGTAGAGCCCATTAGGGGGCTCCGATAGCTTGTTCCTAGCAATGTTTATAGGTACAGTCATTGAGCCAATCAATATATTACCTTCAGCAAATAACTGTGTTGGAGCCAAAAGAACCGTACAAACATCGCTAGTAGGCAGATTGGTGGACCTAGATTCGACTTCATGCAAAGGAGGATGAAAATATGAAAGATGATGTAAATCTTCCAAAGGTTGATCTACCATCATCATTGCTTTGAATATTGCTTCATCAGATGGAAAAACTGTATCTAAGTAATCCATAGCAGAAGTAGAGTCAAGGGTCCAAGTAGGAGCCACATCACCATCTAACTTCTCCTCTGAGAAAGGAGTCAGATGGTCATATATAGAGTTATCGATAAATTCATATCTAAGTTCTGCCACAAACATAGGAGATGCTATTCCACCCACCCGCCCCTCATCTGATGTGGTTGCAGATGAAGGTAAGGTTCCAGGATCCGAAAAATAATGAGTTTGAACAAACTCTTTCCGTAAAGGCTCCTTGGAGGATGAAATTGTATTAATTCTAGTTGTAGGAGGGCGAAGATCAAATACACCCTTCAAGGAACGGTACATCCCTAATCCTAGATTCTCGATAAGTTGACGGGGGTTATCCACCAACGGAACAATAGAATCCAAAGTTGCACGAGGGTTAACTGGAGAATAATCCAATTGATCAACCTTAACAATTTTCCCTTCATGAAGAAAACAAAGGACTCAAAATAGAGTCAAAATAATGACATCCATTTCATAAATCCAAATTCATCCTAAGAGGATATTGTAATCTAGGTTGGCATCAATGATTTCTACTTCGATATTAACGACCTTTCCTCCAACACATATAGGAAATGCTAGGATAATCCTGTGTGGCCTATGAAAATGTTTGTCAAATTCTGTCAAGAGAGTGGGTGAAGGAACAACTGCAGGTGATCCAATTGCCTTCCAACATGACATAGACATGACACATGTAGAAGCTCCCCCATCTATAACTATTCGAAAAATATTAGTTTTCCGGTCAGTAGACTTTATCTGGAAAGCCATATGATGAGGAAGTCTCTTTTTGACATTGTGCATATCAAAAGTGAAAGCTAAAGAATTATTTGGATCTACTACCCCCATTGCCGAAAGCAAAGCACTTCTTTGAGCTAGACATGACTGGAGTACCTCTAAAGCAGACATCGTGCATGGACTCTGAGCTAGATCTTCTACAATAGAGTAGTTCTAGGCTGCCCTAGAATTAGGGTTAATAGTAGCGTGGTTGGCAGAACCTTTCGGTATTCGAGGTATAGACTCAACAGAGGGTCGCTCAATATGAAGTGGGTCCATAGTTCTGGGAACAGTTTTATACTTAGAGGTTTCTGCTTCACCATAATCCCATGACCGTGTAGCCACATTGACATTAGAACTCATCATGAAAACATTTGAGGAATTTTCCCCCTCCTGATTGCCCCCTACAGAGGTACTAGGGTTTGATTTCATGCCACCAAGCAACTGCTGCCCTTGGGGAAAAGGGTTAGTTAAGACAACTTGGGAGCTAGAAGACCCTTGCTACACTAAAAAGCATTGAGCATCTTGAATTTTCGGGCAGAGATGAGTCAAATGATCTCCACTACATAGCTTGCATGGAAACTTAACTTTCTTCTTAGGCTCATTTCTACCCTCATTGGTACCATCGCCGGGCTTATTTGCATTACCCTTCCCATCTTGATTCTTCCTTTTACCTCGTCCCTTCTTCTTCCGATCAGAATTTTGGTTTCCTTTGGGGTCAGAAGCCTGAATGACGTTTACAGAAGAAGGTTGAGAAGGTGTAGGAGTAGATTATATAGCTTGATTGGAGTAAGTAGTCTGTATAGACAACTACTGCAATTGGATCAGAAGGTTAACCTCATTTGCATCAATTGATCCAACAATACCGTCAGCATGTAGGGTTGGCTTCAGTTTGGCTATATCAAAAGTGGATATAGGAGCATTACACGAGATTTTCTGAAGAGTCCCAGACCGAGAATATATCAGTTCTAACTGCTGGGCATAAAAGATAGCCTACTCTTATGAATACACCCCAGACATAGAAACATCCTTGGAGATCTCAGGTTGTAGCGATTTTAAAAACCATTCGAGACGAAATTCAGGTGGAATTTCGGCTTTGATGAGCCTCTTTCTCCATCTCCTTTCTTGAATATGATAAAAAATGTGAGTAGCCGTGTCCTGATGAAAATTGGCTAGAAGTTCAGTCCCGGCTTCGTAACGGACAGGCAACTAGAAATGGTTTAAGAAAATGTTAGCCAAATCGCGAAAGACGTAAAGGTACCCCCTGGTAACTCTATATACCACTGAGCCACATTCCCAGTTAAGGTGCGCTAAAATAGTCTCAACCTGATCAAATCATCGATCAGGGAGTTAGATGAACACCATAAAAGGAACGTGGTTACATGGTCGCCCGAGTCTTCACCACTCTTCCCTTAGAATTTTGGGATATCTGATGGAAGTTTGGCTGGGACCAGAGGCCAAGCTGGATTATATATGATCGCATCGTTCGTTAACTTAGTCAAGTCTAGCAGATTGAGCATGGCCAGAAACAGAAGTCGTGGAGGACCTTGGGGATTCCACCCAGATAGGGCGGGGTTCTCGAAAGTCGGAAAAGAATGACCTACATTTTGAAAGGCACCAGGTTACCTGAAGTAACTGGTAGAACCTGTTGAACAAAAAAGTGACCCTTGTGGTCTAGCAAAACTCGGAGTTTGACCAATTCCAGCCGAAAAACCTTCGTAACCAGTGAAGTTTCCCCCTAACAAATTATTATAAGAAGTTGACAACCCTTGGTAGGGGTTCTAAGCATTAGATAAGGGTGGAAAACTTTGAAATGAATTCACTAAGCAATACGACACATTCCCTTGTTGGCCAAAAAACAGATTCCCAGTCCTGATCCCACTAATCGCAGGGTTAGTCCAACTCTGAAAAGGATTAGAACCTTGGCCTGTGAAAGGAAAAGGCATAGATCCTATCGTCCGATTAGAATGTGGTATATGACCACTTCCAAAAGGAAAACCCTGAAAGGATGCTGATCCACTCATCATGGATGTGGAGGTAGTTAATGGTACACTTAATGGAACTGAAGGAATACCTTAAGAAGGCATACCAAAAGGGAAGAATCTAAAATTGGATGCATCTACTTGGGAACTTCCACTCGTCGACGGAATGGAAGTAGACCCAAATAAGGATATGCTAGCAATAGACCCAAATAAAGATGTAGAAGGGATGGAAATAGTTCCTCCCCCTTGTACTGATATAGGTGTCTGCATACTCGTAGCACTTGTGGTGGATGCCATGCTTCTAGCAGTGATCATCGAAGGGATGTTTGTGTGTGGACTTGGGCTTGAAGGCCTGTGTGTCGGAGTTCTTATGTATAACAATACGTCTGGATGATCTGAAGGGAGAGGAGAATTTGGAGCCGCAACTGACTCTGAGAGCTCTTCTACCTCAATATTATCTTTCGACTGGAAGAGTACCCGAGAAAGAACTGGTGTGTTCCTCTCTAACTCTATGGTAGTACCAGGTCTACCTTGTACAATGATGCCCCAAAGCAAAGGATCAATATTTGACATGCCAGCTGCCACTGGTTGAAAACCACTAGCAGAATTGCTCCTACACCTTCTAGGAGAAGGCTCTGGACTCGCAGGTGAAAGCCCACAAAGTCTACGGGACTGTCTAAGTGATCAGTCAGCCACTTTGAATTATTTTAATAAGATCTAATTGAAGACTCAAGCAAATTGCAAGCTAGGTTGACTAGGAGCACAAAACACACAGTAAAAAATGTCCCTAAATAATTCAGCAGTCAAACAACTTTCAAGTATTTCTCCTCCAAGTGACTAGGATTGGACACCAAAATACAAGAAAGTGAATAATAAGGGCCTTTTGAAAATAGATTGGGGTAATTATACCCCAAGTTTACTAGTGAAGGTATCAGAGGTAGTTACGTTGACCTCCAGACAATAGCCTTTGCCGGTACAAGCCCCCAAGCTTCACAAGGGTGCCGTCCAGAAGTACCGTTGAACGTGATGCAACGACAACCTCAGGTGCCACTGGATTCCCCTCCGAAGCCACTTTTGTAGATCCCTAGGATTGGCAACTAAAGACACCAACTCGTATTAGAAGCCAGGTAGAACAGTCATGAGGTAAGATTCGACAAGTAAGAGAGGGGGTATCTCTCATCCTTATCTTCACAAACCCTCGTGCTTGAATCCCAGTCACAGAGCTTTCCCGGTCTCCCTAACGCTATTGGATTTCACTCTTTATTCAGACTTCTATGTTTCACAATTTAGAGTGGCCTTGGAGAGTTTTCTCTCCTCTCGCCTAATCCAAGGCCCTAAATAACCTAAAACTTGTTAGTGTAACTGATTGACAATATAAAAAGTTCTAGTTTATTTTATTAAGCGTTTGATTTTAAGTGGCTATTCTTTTTAAGTCAAAGGGACAATACAGAAGTGAAACTGATGGTGTTCTTCTGACGCAAAAGAAATTAATGAAAAACTAACTTATATGCAATGCACTTGTTTGTTCTTTGATGAAAAGCAAATTCTACTTGGGTTCTAAGAAACTTCTATTAAAGCAATAAACTTTTTCCTTTTCTTTTCTTATAGCAGACTTCACACTCACAAAAACTAAAAACTACTGATGCTTTAATAATGCAAAACTACCCTAATTCAAGGTGTACATGATAATGAAAAAATTATAGATTACTCTAAAAAAAAATGAAAGCAATTGGTTTATGATCCTACTTAAGTGGTTTGAAAGGAATATAAATCTTGAACATGAAACAATTCCAAAACAAGGAGGACTAATCAAAAAATATCCCAAAGCACTCTCAAAAACCAAAATAAACCAAACTCAAATTTGACAAAGAAAGTAAAAACAATGTTTTTGAAGGACTTTCATTTTTCAAAAAATCAATAGAAGCAACTTTTTAAAAGTACTCAAAATTCTATCAAAGACTCAAAGATCGAAAGCAAACAAGAAGGAAACTTTGCAAGTTGTCAATTTGACATGAATGGAAACTTAACAAAATAGGTGTTTCAAGATGCAATAAACGATCCAAAAGTAGAAAAAAGAGGTTTGAGACACTGATTAAGAAATCAAGAAAGTCACACTTTCAAACTTGTCAACAAAAACTTTCAAAAAGCAAGAAGAAGTGAATGGCCACAAAATTGACAAGAAGCCAAGCAAGCAAACCATCAAAATGAACTTTGACACAAAGATTGCAGGCAATCTTCTGTTCCAGAAGACTAGAACAATCAAGAACCTCTACAAGAAGCCTTGTGTGTTTAAACACAAATGATAAAACTCATTGTAAAGAAAACTGAGACCAAAAACTCTTCAAAACATGAGAGAACTCGAAAAAGTAAGCTCACTGAAAAACTAAAATCTGAAAATAGAAACTGACCACTCAAGAAGCACTCAGGCCAAGAAACAAATATTTCTAGATAAAAGTACTTGAAAAATCATTGAAAACAAATGTATACACAACTGTGTCTCTACACAGTTGCATGTACACATGCTTCAGTCAAAATAAACCCGCATATACGTGGTTTTAGTTCAGATAAACTAGCGTGTATATGCATCTATAACCCAACAAAGGTGCATATATAAAGGTTTACAAGAAAAAAAATGAGGCCTGATGAAAAGGATCAGACTTGAAGTTTGACTTCCTATAGGAGCAGACAGTACAGACACAACAAGCAAACTGAAAGCTGAGCCCTGATTGGCACTAAATAACCCAAACTAGGAATGATAAGGTTGTTGTCCTTAGTGGAGTCGCCAATTTTCTCAAGGGATAAAGTACCCTAGGGCTTTGGGTCAGAACCCTAGTAGAGCAAGAGTAATCTACAGCAAGAAACAAGCATATAACTCAGGAAAAATGCTTAAATGAACGAACTATGCAAGGATGTACATACCCGAGGGTCCTTCGTTCAAGTAGTTGCAGCCAGGGTCCAAACCCTTTGCAATTGCCCAGGATCTTTGAACCTACAAAACAACCAATTCAAAGACACACAACAACATATAGATAAATCATTATAGTGAAATCAACTTTATATCATATAATTAGATGGTTAGTTATACATTGAAGTAGTCATTCATATATAAACCATAACAATAACATCAGATGCATGAACAAAGTTGATATCACAAACAAGACAATGTTTCTTTTATTGCAGATAACTATAATAAAACAAGGAAAGGGTTCACCTAAGTCTTCCTCTTGCGGCTCCAAGCGGAACTGTCCTCCAGGTACATCCAGTCCCAGTCTTCAACAGGTTCCTTCCACAACCAATACCATGATATCTCCAAGCATATGAGAGAACATCAAAACTCAAGGAAACAAGGGTTCCTGAACTTGGGGAAGTGCTTGAAGCACAGGGATTCTTCGGACTTGATCAGGGGATAATCTTAGTATAGTAATTCTATCATTTCTCTCCTCCTTAAGGCCTTCCCATTGAAGTCTTTTTATACTTCTCCCAAAGTAGTTTTTTTTACTTGGGAAACAGTTGGGCCACCGACACTAATAGGTAATCAACAGGTAAAACCCATGATCTCCACCCATAATTAAGCAAATTTAATTTTTTTAAGTGTTTTAAGACATATATGTGGGTTTGGTATATATTGACCCGCGTGTACACACGTTTAATACAGGGAAACGTTGCGTACAGGGAGTAAAACATTGTTTTTTAAATATTTGGACCAAGTCTGGAAGGAGGGGTTTCCCTAGGCCATAAACCAAGCATCACAAATACCAAGGGTGATATTTGGAGCTATAATAGTCATTTAATTTCAACCATCTTTCATGCTTCTCTATGATGATGTCACAAGATCTTTATTTCAATGCTTCTATGATGCTTTGAAGCATCCCATCATTTTTCTTAGTGAATTATGATGGCCATATATTACAATAGAAGAATTAGAAACTACGAAAAGTGTTGAAAAGTGTGCAACAAGAAATGTGAAAATAGAAATTACTAAAAATAGCAGTTTGGCCAATGAGCATTTTGGCCACCTTGGGTGAGAGGTGAAACTGCTAAAAATAGCATCTTCTAAAAATAGCATTTTTGGGTCCCTTCCTATTTATAGCAGCCCCTGGTTTATCTATAGGAAGTAAATTCGAATTTGGTCTTACCAGTAGTTTGGAATATTAATTAATTAATTCTCCATGAGTTAATTAGTTAAGGAAAAGCAAACTTGAAGCCTTTGTGAGAACATGCAATTATTTCTCCATTGAGTGGGGAATGTGCCCTTGATTTGCTCCATTGATTGAGGAATCAAGGATGAGTTCTATATTGAGAGGATCAATTGACTTAGTTTAACTTAGTCAAGCTCAATTAGATTAATTTAGCAAGCTGTTAAATTAATGAGATACATTTTCTTGATGCTTGCATGCATGTGACAATTGTTATTTTCAGATAACTGTGTATTCACTCATGGATAACTGATGCATGGCAGTTCAGACAGAAACCCAGTTGAGATCAGATGTGGGACAATGTACTGTCAGATGCTAGGATATTTCTAGTAAGCACTCCTTGCATGGGGAAGGAAGCTTCTTCCTTCTATGACTGTGTAGTTGGACTTGAGGTGATAGCAGGTATGATCAAGCCAATTTACATGTGTTTTGTAATTGGAACCCAATCAAAACTGCACAAGGAAATAGGAGCTTGGACTTGAGGGGCAACCTTTATATACAGGGCTAGGTAGTCCATGAGCTTTATCATCAGAGTACAGAGAAAGTAGGATAGCTTTTGAGCTAATTCTTTTTGTATGTTGTTGAGGATTTCTACTTGATTGATAATACAGAGATGGGGTTTTAGGCTAGTGCTTTTCTCAGATAATTTCTTTTGTGTTATGTTTGATTGATTCCTTCTTATCAGTTATATGTGTTCATGGTTGATGTTTCTCATGTTCAATTAAGCTTCCGCTAAGTTTATGGTAGATGTAGATCTAGTATTATGCTTTAGTACATTGCATATATCAGTTTGATCTGCAAGTGAAATTTCTACATGATATCACCGAGCTAGCTGATTTGTAGAGAAAATTCTACAAAAAGAACTTAAGTGAGGAAGAGTATCTTAGTCATCGTAGAGATCTCTTACTTCCTCTTTCTTGGACTTATTCTTTTCAACTTCCTCCACTTCTTCGGTGATATGGTATTCTTCTCTTCCTCTTTTGTTATTGTCCCTTTTTATCTTAGGAAAATCTCTTTTGTAGTGTCCATATTCTTGACACCCATAACATTGAATCTTATCCATGTTCCTTTTATTTTTCCAAGAACTATAGTTTCCACCCTTTCTCCTTGTCATTCTAGCATAAGCTTGATTTTGCTCACCTACTCCCACATCAGATTTGGCCTTTAGCTTGGATTCTTAAATTTTGCACAATGACCATAGATCCTGGAATGAAGTAGATTCTTTCTTCCCATAAATACTTGAATGAAAGTTACCTCACTCCTTTGGTAGTGCATTTAATACAACTGTAGTCATTTCTGTATCAGACATGACTTCTCCTAGATCTTGTAGTTGATCCTATATTTCAGATATCCTCATAAAGTATGAGGATATTCCATATTTCCTTGACATCTTTAGCTTGTAGAGTTATTTCCTTAATGAGATGACTTCTCCAATAGTTCTTACAGAATACAACTGTACCAGTTGTCATATATTTATTTTGAAGTTTCGAGTTTGAATACCTATGGGATGAGGGGATCCTTGATAGATTCTATGAGAATCCTTTGCACCCTAACTTCCCCTTTCATATAATTGGCAAGAGAGTGAGAATATTCCTTTCTTGGTTTAGTGATAGATCCTTTGACCTATTCCATAACCTCATTTTCAATGAGATTGATATCTGTCCTTTTCTTCCATGCAAGATAGTTTGAAGCCCCAACCAATTTGTTTCTTTCCTTGCAAAAATACATTTTGATAGATTCAGATGTGGAAATAAACATACTTACTTGATATGATTCTCCTTCTCCTTACTGCTTCCTTGATGTTGATGATGATATAGAGAATAGAAAACTTCTCTTTGATGAAGATAATTTTCTTCAATAATGATCCTTGATCCCATAGAGAGGGAGATCCTTTGGATCCTTTGATGGTGGAGACTTGTTGATGAATATCAATGATGACTTCTTGATGATGTCTTCAATGGTAGGAATCTTATTTCAACGAGAGAGAGATAGCCTTAGAGTCTTGATGACAATTCCTTTTGATCTAGCTTTCTTTGGATGAATAGCCTTCAAAGCACTTCAACTTGATTCATAGATCCTTTCAATTTGAGTAGATGTACGGTTTTGGCCTTATTTTCTTGATGATGGTCCCAATATTTCTTTGTAGACTTATTTGATCTAATATTTTGATGCTTTCTTTTGTATATATTGACTTCAATATTATCTTTGATTCCTTCCTTGAGATTTTATCCTTGAGTGTCTCTTTATAAGATGCCCTTCCTTGACTTAGTCACCTTAGCTTTGATACCATGTTAAGAAATCTAGGGCATAGAAAATAAGTGATTTATCTTCTATTAGTAACTTCTTGTGAGTGCTTTTTACTTCTTTAGATTAGGACCTTCTTTTACTTATGTTATTAGTGTTCTTATTCATCAAACAACTACCAATTCATAACCATAAAGAGACAAGCGACACAGAATATAGGCTGCCATCCAAGGCCGAAACCTCTCCCACTTGAGAGGAAAAAATGAACAAACTATTCTTCTTATAGATATTCCAATTGATGATACCAAGACCAAGACTCTTGGCCTATTTTCCAATCCAGGACTAATACACAAGCTCCCTTTATGAGATCCTTAGACAACAATAGTCAACTTTCTGCTCCTTCCCTTTTCCTTAGCTCCTCTTCCACTTCGACCTCCTTCTACTTCAAACCTTTTTCCTCCTTGAATTAGGGCTACAATCCTAATTCAAAAGCCCTAGATTATGCCCAAGGCCTTATCTTATGTCTTCACTTTCTTCACTTTGGATAGTGTCTTCTCTTAGCTTGACTCAGCTCCCTTCTTGCCTTGACCTTCTTCCAACTCGACTATCCAATGGGGATTGCTATTCTTTCAGATCCTTCTGTTGGAACTAGTCTCTTGCTACCTCACACATGTGGAGGATATCAACCCAAAAATAGACCAGAAAAGAGCTTGGATTATACTCTTCATTCCTTCGCTTGATAATGATCTTCCTCACTACACTTCACACCTCTTACCTCAGACTTGATAACCACCAAAATTATCTGCCTGAAATGATGTCGAGCTATCTTATAAATAATTGTTTCCACATCAAAATAAGCTGTATTGATAGCAAGTTGGGACGATGTGTCATTTGGAAAGGTATTGTTATTATTCTTGAAGCCAACTTGAAGGGAGATGCTTGTGCTTGTCTTGGAGGGATATTTGACACTTTCATCGACTCTTATAAAAATGTAACATGCACAATAAGGGTCATTCATACATGACATAGACCCACATTGACTTTTATGACTAGATGACAAATCCTAAAGGGTCACAATGGGAGCCATCACTAAAAATAAAATTCCTCTTTTCATGAAACCCATGAGACAAGCATTACAATAATAATTTTATTTTTCTTCTTTTCATCAATTACATAAAATCACAATTACACATCTCATTATGAATATCTAACCTAGTTACACTTTTCAACAACATGGGTGTAGGCACCAATAGTACACAAGTCAATGAAACATAAGAAGTGATTCATGTCCAATGTAAAACCCATTAGGTGGAACACATTAGGTATACTTTTTAAACTTCACAAGAACTCATGAATTTGTGCAATTTACCAAGTTTAAGTAATTTGAGGATCACCATTAAACCTATTAGGTGTGAAAATACCCAATAAAAAATGTATCTCCCAAATAAGTCATCAAGAGTAAGTGTAATGACATATAATATGATTTAGGGTTTATTTCATGGGTTATGTCATTAACATGCAGTGTTACATAAAATATTCATCCACATGGCTACCTTTATAGAGGGAGTGATTATGCATTTGGTTACCCTTTCCTCATCATTGTGTATTACTACTCCTTTCTTTCAATTTTCTTCTATTCTCTCTTTTTTTTTTTACTTCATTTCACAACGCTCTGTTTTCTTGTATATGAATTTTATTGCATGGGGGTTTGGGATCATTTAACTTAGTCCTTATTAATTATGTATTTCATTGCATAGAAATTAGGCAAATGGCCTCATAGCAAGGGGGTAGAGCTCAAGCTTAATTTTGATTTTGACTTATTCACATCCCTTTATTTTATTTTCATTTTGGAAATTTATAAATTTCTCTTTCTTTTCTTATAAATCTAAATCAACTTTGGAGTCCAAGCCCCTTCTTCTCATGGGATTATGAAGCATGAACCTTTTTGGGAGACATGTAACAACCAACCCAAAAGAAAGTACAATAGAGAAGGAATGTATGGAGCATGTTATGTATGGAAAGGGACATGTGCATATTACCCTTATCAAAATTCCCTAGTACTACCCTTCTACCCAAAATTTACTAGGAGATTGATGATGTAACAACCCCTGGTTAATTTTCATGTAGATAAAAATAATACCAAAGTCATGGGACACATATTCCAAGATGAATGTTGGGAAAAACATTGTGGTGGGGTATCACTGATGATTAAATAAAAGTTATGGAAATTAGAAAAGGCATTAGTAAAGGCAAAGTGGCATTAATTGGTATTTTATTTATGAAATAAAAGAAAATAGGAGAAAAGGGATATGAAAGGTCACATATTTGCATGTGAGAAAAATTAAAGGAAAAATGAAGGGAAATGAATAAAATAGAGGCCTTAATGATAAAAAGTCTTATGAGGATGAGTTCAAAACCTTTTATTAATTTTAGCTTAGAGATCTCTTATATTCTCTCACTCCCCCATACTCTTACACACTTAGAGAATTCTTGGAGCATGCTTGGAGCACTCTAGCTTACATTGGATTTGGAGAAGGAAGGAAAGGAAAGAAAAGAAATCTTAAGGGGAAATCGAGATCAACAACTACAGTGGGATTTATTTGCAAGTACAGGCACTACAACAAAACCATGTGATTAGCATCCATTTTTGCTTCCATTTTATGCATGGGGTTTTGTATGCTAATTTTCATCTACTTTTATTACATTCATTTTTGCATCCAATTTGTTGTCCACTATTTCACCCATGTTTGCGTCCACTTTTGCATCCCTTCTTGCATCTTGTTTTTCATCCGAGTTTGCATCTTCATTTGTTTATTTTGTTGTATCCACTTTTGCATCCCTTCTTGCATCTTGTTTTTCACCCGAGTTTGAATCTTCATTTGTTTATTTTGTTGTATCCACTTTTTCATCCATATTTGTTAAGCCACAATTTATTCCATGTTTTGCATATATCATTTCACCCACAATTTCTTCCACTTTTTCATCTACATTTGAATCCTCTTTTCTGTCCAATTTTTCATCGAATATTGTGTATGTTTTTGTTTCCCCTTTTGCATTGAATTTTGTGTCATGTTTTGCATCTCATTTTGCACCTACTTTTGCATCTACTTTTGTTACATCCACTTTTGCATCTAATTTTGGGTCCACTATTTCACCCATGTTTGTGTCCATGTTCACATTGCTTTTTACATCTTATTTTTCATCCAAGTTTGCATCCTTTTTTCATCCAAGTTTTTGTCCGTTGTTGCATCCACTTTTGTTTCACCACAATGTGCAATAATTTTTGCACCTATTATTGCACCCCTATTTACTTCCGCTTTTAAATATGCATTTGCATCCAAGTTTGCATGACTATTTCATTTATTTTTCTTCTCATGGTCAAGTTTACCATTTCTTCACATAAAATAATGGTCACAGGTGCATCCCCACTAGGAAGATTCCCTACATTTACCCCTTATGGAGGTGCAATATTTTCAACAATTATGATTTGGCATTATTCCTAAGGTGGGAAAGGTTTTTTCAACACAATAGGTTGTGTGGCAGGCTTTCACTAAGTATTGCTCTCATTGACCTCGTCCAAATATGGACAATGATGTTTCATATGGCCCCTAATGCAAATATTACATGGGAACTTTAGCTTTCGCTCTTTCTTGGCCCTGTCATTGGCATTTGGAGCTTATGGTTCTTTTCGCTCATTCAAAATATTTTTCTTATTCTTCTTCTTTTTACCACCCAGATATTGTGGTCTACCTAGTCCTATGGACTGAACCAAGTTAATGGTGATTGTTTGGGCATAAGTTTTAGTTGTCTTGGTTGTAGGTGTAGTCAACATAGGAATATGAGAAATAACTAACTAGTTTAACCTCCCAACCAACTGAATATAACCCATCATTCAAAATTAGCAGAGTTTGGTTCTTCCATTGTGATTACCTCTTTGATACTTCATTGCACATAGCCTAGATATGGAGGAATGCCCAAACAATCTTCAATTTGATTCATGTGTTTCTTTTGGTTCTTCATGGAAAGTTGTAACTCATCGAACACGAGGAAAAATTCATCCTTGGCCGCATTGTAATCGAACAATATAGTACCCAATAGAATTTTCAAATGATAGTAGATATCAACAATATACATGTATTAGCAGTATCTTCCTCTAGTGTGTATTGTGTTAAGCACTTAATATGCTACCTCACTAGCCACTTTGATACCTATCAAACATGTGTGCTTTCCTACAATCTAATTTTTCACTGCCATTATTTTTTCATGAATATTCAGTGAGTGTGGACTTAATACAAAGGTGCTGAAGTTTAAACTTTGTTGGTCTCAAAAGCCTCATTTTATGTAGTGGGACACTCCACGTAGGCTTTGAGTGCATCGACAATACATTGTAAGCTTGGATCAATGATATCACAAACTTATGAAATATGAATGTTTGCTTAAGAGATGGAAGTGAAGGCTAGTGGAAGCCAAGGAAGAGAAGAACTTGGGAGATGAGGGATTTTCTCAAGGATGGATTCATAGAAGAACTTAAAGGAGAAGGATTGTTCCTTACTTGAAAAATATATCCAAAGTGAAGGAGAAACCTAGCCAAACATGACTATAACAGTCTAAGTGAGGGGTTTAGATTTGACATGACAAAAAAGAAAAGAGAAAATAATGTAAATGATGCCCAGGGGATGCACTGGGAGAGAACAATATAAATAAATGAAACAACAAAGGGTATCAAATTATCAACTATACATAGTTAAAGTAGTATCCCTAGAGAAAAAATCCTATGGAATTATTGTAGTTGACCAATAATAGCCCTTGAATGCTAATAATTGAATACATTACAAGGCCTTGTAGCTTGAATTAACATCTGCCTTGTGAAAATTATGACTAGTTCTTGGAGAAAATGGCAACGCCTACAAATTATGAGTGTTTTGCAGAGGCTTGTAGACTGATAATGAAACCAATGATGGCTCTATAAATACATACCCCACTAACATAACTAATATTAATTTCAACTTAGTTGCAACCATTAAACGAATACTAGTTCCAGAGGGATCTGACACCAAATGGGAGTGATGTCAAACGATCCTCCAAGGAACTTCCTGATGGCTTCTTAATGACATTAGGGAGGGTGCATGGCCACATCCTCATATGTGAGTGCTTGATGGGATGATGGCCATTCGCTCTCCAACTTGGCATGTATTAGTCATTCCATCGAGGGGAGATTCATATTTGGAAGTATGACATTTTGAGACTTAAAACTTAAATTTAGTTAATAAACATACAATAACCTTATACTTATAATAAAGTCTTTTTCTAAGCATGTGCACACTACTTCTTTATATATACTTTATTCTATGCTAATTATATTAAAAAATAAAATAAAAATAGTAATAAAAAGTGTCTAAACAATTCCCTTTACATGTATGTAGTTATATGTGTTTTAAAGATTATAATAAAATTAATAATAAGAATTTGTATAGATAGAGATGTGTAATTTATATATAATACAAATAGTATTATAAAGAACAATCATATGTCCATCTTAATTATGAGTCCATTAAGTATCAAGAGGGATCACATCTTTCGACATTTTCTCAAAATTTTCACTAAAAATGAGTTTGCATCTCAAGGGATTTGATCCCTCTTGGCATTTGATAACACCAACAAATATATATCTTAATTCCAAATGTGTCGAGGGGGATCAAATCTCTCAAGGTGCAAATATTTTCTTAAATTTTGGACTCAAAAAGAGATTTACATCAGTAGAAGTTCAATCATTCTCTATCCTTTGTAGAATAAAAGTAAAGATAAATATTTTAATCAATACAATCTCCTTTTGTATTTTACAAATATAGAATAAACTAAATTAATATTAATTTTACCCTACTCTACTTCTATAATTTAGAAAAATAGAAAATATCTTCAACCTAAATTAATATATATTTTTGTATTTTAGAGAATGAAAAATCATGCTAATATCGAAATTAAATATTAATATAATCTAGAATATATTTTAAGAGAATGACTTATTCGATTAATCACAACAATATTTTTTGGGTCTGTTAGCGCTTGAGATTTCACCTCAGGCTGAGAAAGGCAAACCTTCAAGGCAACATCAAACCATTTCACCTCGTAGCTAGCCCTACGAGGTATGAGAAGGCTCTCTCGGGTCAGATTCGGTAGATCTTTCAATATGATAAGCTGACCAATTAGAAATAAAGATTTTAGGCTAGTAAATTGATAAGGGGGGTTGATTTAAATATTTTTGGTTTTTTGGTGGCAATTGGAGGAGTGCAATTCAGGGTGCGGGGATTGAGCACAGTTTTTGCAGGGGGATCTTTGGGGCAAGGTAGGAGTGAGCGCTGATGCCTTAATCTGAGATGGATGATCAGGGATGATAGAGAAGGAGCTAAAGCGGGCAAAAAACCATTTGAATCCTCTCTAGACAGTAGAAAACATAAATTTTGAACAAACTAAAAAGCTGAGCATGGCATGTCAAAGCATGTATTCAAACTTTACCACTTCATCTGCCCAAATAGAAGCAAAAGAGAGATGTAGAATACATAAACAAACTTAAAAGAACATGTAGAGAACACACCATCAACACTACAATCCACAAGAATCCACAAGGATGTCTGCAAAACCCTGGCTTTCTTCCTCTTGAAATTGCAAAGATAGATGTACAATATACAATGAAAACTTTCTCCCTCAAGAGTCCAACCTTCCAACCTCTCAAAATGACTAAGAAACACATAATATAGGCAAGCTAACCTCTTCCCTTGCCTCTAGGGGTCGAGCTCATCCTTCTAGGAGCAGTTTGAACTAATTCCAAACTAAGCACTAGATAATAGGCAGCTCACAACTTGCCTCTATTACTTAGCTAACTGATTCATGCATTAAATATTCACTTTTTACATCAAGGAAGATTCTAGAAGAGTAAAGAGAGGTAAAATCTATCAAAGTGCCATGAAAATACTACATTTATCCATCATCTACAAGTAAAAATAATCAACCATAGTCAAAACAGTGTTTTTTGACCAAAAAAGGTCAATTTTGGCAAAGTTAGCTCTCACTGCCGCGCCCCCTGGCTCTCACTGTCGCGCCCCTTTGCAGCAACTTTTGAGTGGGTTCCACTGGTCCAAATCAGGTTCAAGATGGCTCATTGGAAAGCTTGGTCTGTCTACTTTCCATCCCAATTGGAATTTCTGCATTTGGAGTTTTTTTGCCCCCTCAAAAACCATTTCTCCCAAGGTCACTTTCTGCAACTCAAAAAGTGGGCAGAAAGTCATTTTTTGGATGTATTTTGAGCTTTTGGAGGCTCAATCTCAAAATCAAGCTTCTCCCAAGTATTGGTAATTTTTCTCTTTGCCTGCCCTTTCCAAAAATGCCAAGTTTTCAAAATTCCGAGCAGTCCTTCAAAATAGCCGCGCTTGGGACGCGGACATGGCATGGGAAAAACCTGTAATTTTACCAAAAATTTGCTAAATGCTCCAAAATTCTCAAAATTTTCATATTTTGATGCTAGATCAAGGCTGATTAGTACCATGATGAGTGAGGCCACCCTTATGAGGCCTCCGCTGTGTCTCAACCTCCGTGGATGAAGATCGGTCATCACCTTGCTCATTAGTCTCAGTGGTTGACATGATGTTATTGAGCAAGGTGGAACAAATAGGCAAAGATGATTGCTGCCCTGCCTGCAAAATGCTGAGAAGTATGTTGTTTTCAAGGGGAAAAATCATGAGGAAAACGTTAGGGGAAGGAGTTTATATAAGGAAAGGGAAAATATATACAAAAAACAGGGAACTTTGAAGGAATAATCACACAATGTCAAACATGCCATATCATCTCTCATCATTTGCAAATCAATACTTTGTTAGGAAAATGTGTGTTTTGATCACCAAGGGAAAGGACAATAAAAATTTACATGATGGAGGGAATGAGGGCATCAGTATCAGGGTATGGGGAAATGAGGGGATAAATGAATTAGGGTTGGGGACTAGGAAAACTACTAACAATGTTGCCACCCATATTTCATAACAGCAGTTCTTTTACAATGCTGACAGCTTTCATGTTTGCTTTTGTCATGGGTGAATTAGGGTTTCAATTACATGCTTTAACAAAAGGGAAGGGATATCAATTGCATAGGAATTTTTAGAGGATTAATGAGCAATCGAATTAGGGTTTTCATGAGGGGAAAGGTAAGGGAAAACAGAGTTTAGGAATTAGGGAGGAATACCATGTCATTGTGCAAACCGTAGACACAACAAACTGCTCCTTTTGGAAAACATTGCAGCTGTACATTTGATAATCTTTGCATGAACACCATATAGCTACTAACCTCTGATTTTTGTGCCGCAAGATGTCCTTTCTGTTGTTTTTGTACTAGGCTATGCAAGTCACATTTTTGCTCTGTTTTTTGATAATTTTTATGTGCATGCCTCTGTCATCAATTTCTTTTTCTTTTCACGATGTTTGTTTTCATTCATTGCTATGCCTTTTACATATGTTTGCTGTGTGCAATAGTGTTTAGGGTTTGAGCATGATATATGAGGGGAAACTAGGGTTTGGTAGGATTTAGAGGTAGGGTTTGTATGGTTAATTTGCAAATGAGATCAATAAATATGACATATTAACATATGTGATTGTCATGGGAAAATG
>APFE030572181.1:2334-30807 GCA_000404065.3 Pinus taeda
TTTAACAAGAACGGGTAATGGATATATTTCCAAAGGTGGAGCAAGCTCCTATTACAATCGACTGTAACTTAAAAATACTGAGCAATGAGAGTGATCTAGGAACGTAGTCCCTTTTCCATTGCTTATGTTAGAAAATTCATTAAGATCTTTAGTTATTCTTGAATATTGTCTTACGTATTGTCCTTCTAGAAAAACAAATTTACATAACATTGGTCGTTCTACTTGTTATTCCTTCTGCTTACTGTTCCTTCTACTTGCCACTCCGTCTACTTGCTGTACCTTCAGCTTTCTGTTCCTTATGCTTGCTGTTCCTTCCAATTGTTGTTCCTTCTGCTTGTTGTTTCTTCTAATTGCTGTTCCTTCTGTTTGTTGTTCCTTCTTCTATTTGTTGCTCCTTTTCCTGTCGTTCTTTCGAATGTTGTTCCTTCTGATGTTGTTCCTTTTGTTTTTTGTTCCTTTGGATTGTTGTTCCTTAGACTATTGTTCCTTCAAGTGTTGTTCCCTTTGCTATTGTTCCTTCTGTAGTTGTTCCTTATGCTTGTTGTTCCTTCGGGTGTTGTTCCTTCGGCTTGTTGTTCCTTTTGTAGATGTTCCTTCTACTGTTGTTCCTTCTGCGTGATGTTCCTTCTGCTTGTTGTTCCTTCCCTACTGTTCCTTCTGTTGTTGTTCCCTTTGCTTGTTGTTCCTTATGCTTGTTGTTCCTTCTACTAGTTTTTCCTTCCGCTGCTGATCCTTCTGAAGTTGTTCCTTATGCTTGTGGTTCATTCTGCTTTTTGCTTGGCATTCCTGAATGTGCCTTGTTGAATTCCTAAAACAACTCTCACTCTGAATATTGGGGCCAGCGAGCACAGATCTGTTAGCTAGAGGATGGTTAAGGCAAGGGATGAGTCGAGCAGGGTCCTCCATTAAGGCTGAGATTTCCATGGGACAGTAGACAACCTTTGTTTGCCGACGAATCTGCTTGCTTATTTAATTCTCGCAGGATGTGGTATGAGTTGACTGTGTCAAATTCTTTCAATAAGTTTCGAATTTGCTGCAAGGTTTTGTTTAAAGCAGGGTTACGAAAATGATCTTTGGAGTTTAAGAGATTAATCAGAAGCTCCAGGTCTCTGAATATTTGAATTGTTTTATATCCTAGCTCCCTCGCAATCTAGCATGCTTTTAAGAGACTGTAACTCTTTACTTGATTGTTCAAACTTATGCCTAGACCTCAACTGAAGCTAGTTTTATTCAATCTATCCAGGGAGAGAACCAATCCTCCTGCACCTGCAGTTCCTGGGTTCCCCTTGGATGCTCCATCAAAGAAGATAGTGGCTTTTGAGGTCCCCTGCCACCACTTGAGAAAGTCACCTTCAGTGAGATGCAATCGCCAGGTTGGAACATTCATCGGTTTGCTAATTGTATCTTTCCTTTCACCTAACGCGTAGAATCCTATCCACTCAGAAGCTTCTAGTGGTAGACGGGAGGCAAAGACTGTTTTATCTACTATTTCCAATGGGATGGCTTTAACTTTGTCATCCACTTCCACTGAGTTCAGGAGCCTGTTTTTTAAAACACAATCATTTCTAGCCAACCATACTTTCCACCAAAGGCATTTTGGAATAGCTTGCCAAATGTTTTTCCATATTGCGTTTTTAGTTTTTTCTCCAGGTTTTGATCTGCCCAGGAGGTGAAGAGGGTGACGACTGATATCTGGGGGGGGGGGGACAGTAAGTCCATGGAGAACCATCTTCCAGACTGCTTGTGTGAAATTGCAGTCAACCATTAAGTGGTTAGAGATTTTGATAGTAGAATTGCATAGGTTGCATCTAAAGGAGCGTAGAATCCTCTTTTGGTCAGATTTTCTCTTGTTAGAGCCTTTTTGTGCATGAGTAACCAAGTGAAGAAATTCACCTTTGGTAGACTAAAAGGGGACCAAACGGATTTCCAGAGCTTCAGTGTTAGCAAGGGGGCATGTATAGCTTGTAAAGAGGAGAATCCTTGAGCTGCTATATATATTTCGGTTCTTCGCCACCCCCATTTGTCTTTGGATGAGCGATGGAAAAGGGCAAGACCAGTGAGTGATGCACATAAGAAGTTTTTTTGGGATTCTAGGAGGTCAGGAACCCCTAGAAAAGTCCATCCTGCCCAGTTCCCTTTGTTGTCCCAAGAACAAATATCTGCTAGTCGAAGGAGACCTTTGTTCACTAGCCAGATCTTTAAATCATTGTAGGAGTTTAGGGTGGCCAAAGGGGCATTCCCTTGTATAGTATTCTCCCATAGTAATGTTCTTTGTCCATTACCTGGAATTCTATATAAATGTTGTTGTGCATGGTCGATGCTTCTTCTGACTAAATTCCATATTGTTGTTCCTGTTGGAGTAGATGTTGTTGTGAGTTTTCTCAGTGAGCTTCCCTTTAGGTATTTCTTCCAGAGGATCTTACTGACAGGATGATTTTTATCTGCATACAGTTGCCATATGATTTTTCCACCAAGAGCCAGATTTTCTAGGCCTGGATCTCGTATGTGTAACCCGCCTTGTTGGAGTGGTACTTTTAGGATATCCCAACTTACCAGATCTAACTTGCTCTGATTGCCCTTACCTTCGTTCCAAAGAAAGTCCCGGAGGAGCTTGGAGATATGTTTTGTGATAGTCTTGGGTGCTAGCAGGAGGGAAGACTGGAATATGGGGAGGGGGGAGAGGATTTCCTTTATCAAAACCATCTTCCCAGCATTTGTAAGCCATTGGGCTCCCCAATATGCTATTATTTCTTTTATCTTGCTTATTACTTTCGTCTAAAGGGAGGGAGGGCTTTGTCCAAGGGTTAAGGGAAGGCCTAGGTATTTGATATTTTCCCATTTGTCATACCCAGGGAAACACAATGTGTGGGCAATTCAAAGGATAGTTTGATGATCTACATTCCAGCCGTAGACAATGCTTTTTCTTTTGTTGATCAAGGCTCCTGAGGTTGAGCAGTAGTGTCGAAGAATTTCTTTGAAAGTTGTTGATATCTTAATCGAGGCACCCCCCAAAAGGAAAGAATCATCCACAAAAAGGGATGATTTATTCGGTAAACTCCTCTTGCTGCCTTGATGCCTGGGATAGAGCCTGATTTCATTTCAGTTGTTGGCTTTCTGCTTAGAGATTCCGCCAACAAGATATAAAGAAAGGGTGACAATGGGCACCCTTGGTGGAGCCCTCTTGAAGCTTGAAAGAAGTCAGCAGGTCTGCCCTTGACTAGGGGCACTATCCAAGGTCTGTGAGTGTAGTCAAATTGACAAACTCAACACTAAAACCGAAGGAGAGAAGGATTTTATAAAGGAATGAAAGTTTAACTCGGTCAAAAGCATTTGACATATCGAGCTTGATGAGCATGCCTTTTTCCTTCCGAGTGTGGCTAGAGTGGAGGGCTTCTTGCACTTGGATCACATTGTCTATGAGGTGTCTTCCTTTGACAAAACTGCCCTGCAAAGGGGAGATTAGGTTCCCAAACAGAGGCTTGATTCTATTGGCTAAGAGTTTGGCAAGGATCTTGTAGGAGGCATTGCAGAGAGAGATAGGCCAAAATCTGTCGAGAGTCTCAGGGTTAACTTCTTTCAAGATTAGGGCAAGGAAGGTGGAGTTGGTGCACCCTCCCACTTTGACTTTCTTTTGAAAGGCTTTTACCATTATGAGGAGATCGAGTTTTATTACATTCTAGCAAGCTTTGTAAAAATGAATGGTGAAGCCATCCGACCCAGGGGCTTTATCTGGCTCCATTGACCAAATGACTTCCACTATCTCTTTTTCTATAAAAGGCTTTAATGACCCATCATTTAAATTTGCTGTGACAAGTGAGGGGATATTTGACAAAAATTTAGTAGCCAGGTCTTCATCGGAAGAACCATCCTCCTGGAACAGATGCTGAAAATGGGATGTGGTGGCCTGTTTTAAGAGCGATTGTCCTTTGATAATTTCCCCTCACTGGTGGATATTTTTGAAATGTGATTCTGCGAGAGATGAGCTCTGCATTGTTTGTGAAAGAAAGTTGTGTTTCTGTCTCCAACTTCCAGCCAGAGGCTGCGAGACTTAAGGTGCCAGTATTCCTCTTCCTTTCAAAAGGAAAGAAAAGAGTTGAATTGGGCGTTCTGTTCGAGAAGCAACTGAGCTTTGGTGATTTCAGTTCCTTCCACGCCTAATTGAATCTTGGCTAGAGTCTGTACAACCTTTTGTCTAGTGCTCATTGGAGTGGATAGAGGTTTTTTTTTTTGCCTAGGATTTTAGAGCAAACTTAGTGTACTTAAGCTTCTGTCCCACACAAAATTGGGAGATCCTTGAACTGGTTGCGACCAAGCGAGAGTCACTGTGTCCATGAAGCCCTCTCTCTTGACCCATAGAGGGCTAAATCTAAAGGGAATAGGTCCCAAGTCCTCCTCTTTTTCTATCAGCAGCGAGATGGGATTGTGGTCAGATGTTATTTTAGGTAGGATTTTTGAAGAGATTAATTGCTTCCCCTCCATCAAAGTACTTTGAACTAGAAACCAGTCTAGACGAGAAGCAATGTTGGCATTACCAACTCTATTGTTGGTCCAGGCATAATGACCTTTCTTGGGTTTGAGGTAAAGTAGGTCCCATGCGAGAATCAGAGACTCCATCGAGACATGGAAGGGATCTTTACCCCATACTCCACCTTTTTTCTCATTTGGATCTAGTGTGATGTTAAGGTCCCCTTCCAGAATGATGTTTGGGGGTGAGTAGATTTCTAGGAAATCTAAGAGAGTATGCCAACAGTCCTTCTTTTCCAGAAAATTAACAGGAACATATATATTGAAGAGAGCTAAAGAAATCTTACTTAGGAGGTGTAAAAGATCTGTGTATATCCAGTGTTGGGTTGCAAAGGAGATCTTCAGTTGAAACATATCCTCTGACCATAAGGTTGCAAGGCCCCTGAAGGACCTCGGGCGTTGACCGCTTTTCCTGAGTTCTTTTTCCACTTGCTTCGACTTAATGATAGAAGAGCATCTTCTTCTATCTTTGTCTCTTGAAGCAGGAGGATATCTGAGGATTCCATTCTTAATAAATCTTTTACTGCTTCAACTTTCATAGGGTTCCCCAAGCCCCTGCAATTCCAAGAGACAATCTGCATTATTTATTGGGGAAGGAAGGAGTAGACATTTCAATTGTGGACTGACTGCCCTACATCTTTAGTCGTTCTACCTCTTCTTCTTCGATCTCATTGCGGGACTTCCTTCCTTCCTTTTTATGCGCGAAAGAATCATCTTCAGAAGAACCAGGATTGTCTATCAGCTTTTTATTTTTAGTCATTTCTGCATATGAGGGTGGAGAAATGGCACCTGCTGGAGGATCCTGATTTTCCTGTTGGGTTGCATCTACACAAGGGATTTCTGCAGTGGCTTCTCCCATTTGTTCCTGAGGTCCTGAGTTTATTTCTGCATCTGCTATCTGTTCCATATTCTGTTGCACCTCTCCCTCTTCAAGTTCTAGTTGGTCATCTAGAGGGATTAGTGCAACAAAAGGATTTGAAGAGATGGTGGCATTTGTTATGTCCTGATCTTCGGTAGGCTCTTCCCAACGGAGGGTCCTCCATTCTCTAGATTCCCTCCTTTCCTTTTCACTCTGTTGGTCTGTTTCGATGTGCCTGGTTTTCAGGCTTGTGTCCACTGATCGCCCTTATCTTTTTTTGTTTCTTCCTCAGCTTTCTTCTTGCAATTTTGAGCGAAGTGACCATAGCCGTGACAGTGTCGGCACTTGAAAGGAAGTTGTTCATAATCAAGTTCCTGAATGTGAGACCAGCTAGCTATGGTAAGCTTAATAGCCTCAGGCAACCCTATCTCTAGATCGACTTCAACACATATTCTGGCACATGAGCATTGTTCTCTCATTTCAGCCCTATCAATGTATTTTCCTAGTTTGTTCCCAATTGTTTCCATGGATTCCGAGTTCCAACAATGAAGTGGTAGGTGGGGTAACCTTACCCAGACAGGAACAGCTGAAGGAGTATCCTAGGAAGGATCAAAGTTCGATGTCCATTTATTCAGATAGAGCCCTTGGGGGCCCATGAAATATGGACCGTTTCGGAAGATAATATCTCTATCTTCTGCTGATTCAAAGGCAAACACATAGTATCCTCTACCTACCAGATGACTTCAGATTCCTTCAGAGACAAGGGGCCTCCAGCTTCTCTGGACCCATCCATCAATGGCTTTGGGAAAGGGCCAGACACCTGTAAATTAACCAATAAGCCCACATTCTGCTAGATTTAGCACAGTTCAGCACAAGTGTTCCACAAGCAATTCTACAAAGGGGATGGATTCAACTTTCTTAATAACTTCTGCTACTTTGGGGTTGCTTTCCTCTTGCCGCAGGAGGCTACTAGTCGTTTGAAGGCAGCGATCTCAGGAGGGAGGGGAGGTTGAGGGCACCCTCCGATGTCCATGCTGGAGGACTCAAATTTTTACCAGATGAAAAGGCTAACCACGTAGAGCTTTCTCTACTCTCTTTCTAGTTGGCCTCAGCAGCAGGGGGCTACCAAGGGAGGGTTCTGCAGAGGCAGCGACAACTAGGTCAAGGTTGAGTGCGCTCCAGAGCTCTCCAAAATCTGACAACAACTTAATTTAAAAAAAACCATAATTTTAGCACCCCTTCTGCAACATCATTTTGTACCCTAGCGAACTTAGCGCAAAATTTGTCCTTAGGTGGCGAAGTTGATCATGTTGGATTCATGAAGGGATCCTCTATCCAATGGATCCTCTATCCTCTATCATCTAATTTCTTTTAAACATAATGCTTGAAATTTTTTTGGACAATTTTAAAGAGGCTAAATAAAAAATCAATAACATAAAATAAAAACGATGAAAAAAAATCAAATAATACCACTATCTTCATTTACGAGTCCTCTTCAAAAGGGTACTCTTGGGTTTTCAATTTATTTAAATAGTTGAAAAATATCTTACGTGAACACATGTATCTGCAAAATGCTATTGAAATATTACTTCACCAACTTCGAAAAATAATAAAAAATATAATTTTGCATTAAAAAAATACATATTTAATATGAAAAACTTCTCTCTGTGTAGATTGTGCTCATCTATAATATATATATATTATATATATATATATATATAGATAATCTAACATTTTATACTAAGTTATGCTACATCAACACACACATACCTCTTAAGATGTGTGAAAATTTGCAAGGACAAGTATTGCATTTAATTGAAAATTGAGAGATTATATGACACTAGCTTTTTTTTGCAAAAAATATCATTTAGGACAACATAATTCTCCACATATTTTTTTTTTACTCCGAATTAAAGTTCACAATGATTATATGAATATTAAGGGCTTCAATTCGATAAAAGAGGAAAATTTTGAAATTTCGTTATCACATTTGGCCCAAAAGTATCACCCATCTTCATGCATTCACCCTAGTATAGCCAAATAATTTAATTTGGGGGGCATGTATTTTTGAAAGTAAAACCAAAGAAACACTGGTTGAATTTCGGCAATTGTTCTAAGTTGGCAACCATATTTTTTGGTTCATTGAAATATGGGATATAATAGGACTTGTTGTATACATGTATTTCCTACTTCCATGAAAGTGCATAACATATTTCATGTGTCTTTGATGAAAAAGTATGTGCATGATCCTAAACATGTTATTGATTAGAATTTGATTCAAGCACAACTAGACAGAGATTTCCAAAGTGTAGTCAATGTGTATTCTAGATAGCAAGGTAATGGTGTTATGGAACAAAGCCATATGATAGGTAAAGGTATAGTGTACATGCTACAACCTTGAAGAAGCAACATGGACACTAGAAAATGTTATGTGGGAAACATACCCATAACTATTTTTGAATTTTATATATATATACATTGAAAGAAGGGAAGGGGAATGTATTACCCTAGATTTTGATCTTTAAATTAATAATGTATATTCTACATGATGAAAGGTCAAAGAGCCTAGATACAAAATGTTTTCAAATATTATAATCAAAGACATCATCAATGATAGATGGATGAAGGATAAGAGTTATAGGGAGATATGACCATGAGTGAGGGCAGTTAAAGAGGCTAGATCAAAATTATAATATTTAAGTAAACTATATTTAACTTATTTGGGAAAATGCGGTTATGTGAGCTTCATGGGAAAGCCAAATGGTGCTTTGAGAGCATGCACATTTAACTTAATTTTCTTGGTCGTTTGGGGGTTTGGATCATTCACTACTCTTATTCTTCTTTTGGTGTTCTTGCTTCTAGGAGAGAGGAGCGTTCTATTGCAAAAAGCCATTGTTAGTGGTTATGTGAGAAGACTTATTAGTTCCAGAATGAGAAGATGTCTAAGTGCATGTTTGCATTCACATTACTAAGAAAACTATGCATTGTTGAGAGCCTTTCGAGCTTCTAACAATAAGATTTATTGACTAGTAACACTAGAGCCTCAAGGGAAATGGAATGGCTTGAGCGATTGTATTGTAAAGAAAAATATTTCTTTCTTTAAGTTGTGCTAGTTAAAAGAGAAAAATAGAAATTGAGATTGCTATTATAATTTAAATAAGTTTTAAAATTGACTAAAACATCCATACTTATGAAAACATAATCTCAACTAAATAACAACTTATTGTAAAAAATAAATGTATTATATAGTTGAACATCCAACATTTATAATTAATTGATAATATGATCTTAAAAGTAAAAATCCTATTATAAAGATAATGTATATTCATTAAATATTTACTTCTTTAATAATACGTATAGTCATATTAATGAATATTGGTAATGTTTCTTTGTAATTGCATCAACCTATATTCATCATTCAATGTTTCTTTGATTTTCTTACATATTAAACAATACTTTTTCAGGAGAAAAAAAGCATGATATATTATATTGAGTCAATATAAAGACAAAAGTACATATATGTGAGGTCCATATCTTGTCCATATACAACAGATCATATCAGATTTTTAAATAGATAACTGATCATATGTCTAGAGCATGAGGACAATAATATAAGAAGCTGTAAACATAATTGTCAAATATGTAATGTTCTTGGTCCCTATGTGCATATGTAGTGTATGGGCGTCACAAAAAGATCAATACAATCAAAGATCAGCAGATCCATATATCATAGTCCATGTGTCTAAGATATTGTCTAGAATGGACGAAACAGGAGAAATTGAATCATTGAAGATTCGAGAGTTCTGCCACTTCCATGCAGTCCAGACAAAGATAAAGATGAGGAAACGCTGATTCCCTCTTTGCCGACTCCACCAGATGAGAGTTGCATGAGAAGAGTCAAAAACAGTAAGTGGGAAAACAAAAGTATTTGCCAATACATACCAGACACGTTGTATAGAAGGGCATTGGAAAAACATGTGCAAATTTGTTTCTTCGTCTACCTCGCACAAAGCACATCTGCTAGGACCATGCCAACATCGCTTCCTTAGGTTGTCCAATGAGAGGTTCTTGTTATGGAATACCAGCCACGCAAAATGGATGTATTTAAGTGGACATCTTGCCTTCCAAAAACAATCGGAAAAAGTAATTGAGCATTAGGAATCCTGTGACTGATCATATCTGAATATATGTCTCTTACAAAAACAGGCCTCCGAGCATTGCAAACAGTCCATATGAGATGATCTACAGTTCCATGTCGCTGAAAGCCACCTCGGTTTAGAGTGACCGTAATGGATTTCCAGATGCCATCCAAAATTTCCGGCAGGTTGAGAGCTGATCCATCTTTCCAAATTTGGGATGTGCCGTGCCAATCTTCAATGAGTTTGTTCCATGTGAAAATACCATGTCGTTGAAGATGTGAGGGGAGGTCCTTTGGGATATTTATGTCACCATGTCCGCATAGAATAGGGTCAATGCCAATGAGAGCACGGCAACCGGTGTATAACCTCCATCGTAATCGGGACATGAAATATGGTTCGATCTTCTGCATGCTGAGCCATATGGCGGATCCGTTCCGAGGCCCGATAACCCCAAGCCTGTACCAGAATTCTATAGTCCTGCCCTTCATGTATTTCTGTTTGATAAGGATGCTCCATGGGCTGTTGCCGAAAATTCCTCTCCATAAGGTGTGGCGTAAAAGCGCACAACCAAATTGTCACAGATCCTTTATACCCCATCCGCCATATAGTTTAGGAATGGAAATAGCATTCATTTTTGCAAGGTGGTATTTTCTATGCACAGACGAACCACCCCAAATGAAATTAGCGGTAATCATGTTAAGTCGCTGAATGATGCATGAAGGAAGATAGAACAAGTGTGCCCAGTAAACAAAAAGCTGTGACAAGACCGCCGTAGCTAATATCACTTTGCCAGCCAGTGATAGGGTCCTGTATTCCCATGACGATATTTTTTTGTAAAATCTCTCAATCAACCACTCCCAATCTTTGGCTGAGTAGTTGTTTGTTTTAAGATGAAAGCCTAGATATGTAATTCCATTTTGGAGCGAACAAGAGAGAACACCAAACATGGCTGCGATTCTATTAATCAGATCCATATCAGAACCATTATAATATAAAGTTGATTTGGATTTGTTAATAACAAGTCTCGTGGCCTTTTGAAAATTAATGAGAATGTCAAATAGGCCGTCCCATGATATTTGGCATAACATAGCACAAAGGAGAACATCATCCACGAATAAATTGTGAGATAGAGATATATACCTGCTGATCTTGACGGGCTTACATCGATGCTCATCCACAGCCTTGCAAATGTGTAAAATGAGAGTGTTCATGGCTAAGATAAAAATGATTGGGGCAAGTGGGCATCCCTGGCAGAGTCCTCTTTCAGCGAGGAAATAAGGAGATGGAATGCCATTGATATTAATGGCATAGTTAACGTTCTCAATACAAGCCATGATCCAATTGATCATCTCAAGCCGCAGGCCAATTTTCGCCAGAAGACATCTGATGAAACCCCAGTCTATACAATCATAGGCTTTTTGAAGGTCGATCTTAAGAACAGCCGCATCAATGTTCTTGGAGAACATGGAGAAGATACATTCCTGAGTATATGCCACAACGTCCAAAATGTTACGTCCTTTAAGAAATGCATGTTGATCTTTTGATAGGTGTGTGGCTAAGGTGCCCTTTATACGTTCAGCAATGATCTTTGAAATAATCTTGAATGATATATTGCACAAGGAGATCGGTCTGAAGTCAAAAAAAGAGTCTGCATCTCTCTTTTTTGGGATGAGAGCGATCAGTGTGGATGATATGTGAGGGTGTATACGCCCAGTGATACGGGAATCCTCAATCATCTGAATGAGATCATTTTTGATGATGTCGAAGAAATGGATAAAAAATTCTATAGTCCAGCCATCAGGGCCAGGACATTTGTCTATGCTGAAAGCCTTGAGGATTCCATAGAGCTCTTTCTCAGATATCGGCTGATATATAGATTCATTAATAGCATCATCAAACATAGTAGGGAATAATTCGATGCCCCAAATTATGTCATGGATGGCGCTTCCCTTCCCCCTGCTATATTGTTGTCTAAAGTGTTTGTGGGCAGCATCTGTTATCTCTTGTTGAGTATAGAAATAACCCCCGTTCCCGTCACAGATCCTCCAAATAGCATTCGTCTCTCTTCTGTGATTGGCATATTTATGAAAAAATTTAGTGTTCCGATCCCCCTCTTTGAGCCATAGAGCTCTGCTCTTTAGCCGCCATGTGGATTCCTCCTGTTTAAGATATTGAAGCTTGAGACGGGAAAGCTCTCCAATACGACGTCTGGATTCAAATGAGAGGGAATTAGGATCAATGGAGTTGAATATGTGATTCAGATCAATTTGAATTTTTTGTAATGATAGCCGATCTTGCTTCCTTTTATCCTGTTGCCAAGTCTTTACTTTTGATCGAACATATTCCATACGCTCTCTGAAAGAGAGGGGAGAGGAGGATCCATTGTGTACAGAGGCAATCCATGCATCTGTTACAATGTGATTTAGATCCGGATCTTCCAAGAAGGTCTGATTGAATTTAAAAGGATAATGCTGGCTGAAACGCTTGTGCCGCCATTGAACAAATATGGGCCGATGGTCCGATATGAATTCATTGCCAATGGAGAGATAGGGCATGCCCATAGATTCAATAATGTCGGCATGAATGATAACACGGTCGATGCACTTTACTATGTAGGCACGTCCAGATCGACCATTGTCCCATGTGTGAGTCAGTACCGATGGAGCAACATCAATAAAATTCCTGATTAATAGATGGTTCTTTATGAAGTCAGCAAGTGGGTCCATTTTCCTGCCACCACCCCATACTTCATCAGGACATAGGGTAAAATTTAGATCACCCACAATCATTAGGCTCCTTATCTCACAAAGATCAGGTGTGAAGAACCTATCCCAGAATGGAAATCTATGCAGATATGGAGCGTATGTATTGAGAACATTGATGGGGAGACGATGCCCACGGAAAATAACAGAGATCATAATGCCTGCAAAACATTTATAAGCTTTGGCGCGAATCCATAGAGGATGCCACAAAACAACGAGCCCCCCAGAAAGACCAGTAGCATCAATAGCCACCATATACCATGTAGGGAACATTTTGCAGAAATATGAAATGGATGATTGCCTGCCATGCATAGTCTCTTGGATGAGAATAATTTTCGGCTGAGCAGAGTAGAAGATATGTTTTAGTGCAAGAAATTTAGGACCTGCACCAAGCCCCCGTATATTCATGGATACAATATCCATCATTTATTTGATTGACCAGCTGCGTTTGCTCCAAGGGGCTGTGACTGAGGAGATGACATATCATATATAGGGACATCCACCAGAGATAAATTCCAAACCCCACTCGCTGGTATATGAGATCTTCCGCAGAAGTGACGAGAGTCACCCCGAGATTTTTTCCGGATAGTAATATTATTTGCAGATGCCAGGCTGATGGTGGGGGAGGCGCGACCAGATGGCTTATAGATAGTGAGGGGTTCTAATGACTACTATTAAGGTATTTCTTTCTGATTTCAGAACCTATCTTAATCGTTTTTATTTTTTATTTTTTTAATATTAAATATTATTATAGAAATTAAAATTTGAAAAGAACATAGATTATTTTAGGGAGTTGTCTATAATGCGACTTTTTGGAGATTCCAGTGACGGAATCCGGCGAAAGAAATTGAGGTTAAATCTTGATTTTTTGCAGTTAAAATGGTTTTTTAACTGCATATTTGGATTCAGCACCCTGGAAAACCCTTGGGACGACTTGATTGTGCAGAAACTAACTATCAAACTTGGGATTCCAATAAGTTGCTACCGGATTTTGACCGGAAAAACCCACCAGAAAAGCTTCCAAAAAGTCTCATTATAGACAACTGCTTATTTTAATGTACCCGAGTGTGGGCCCCGTATGCCGCGAGTTTTTCTTCGAGATGGCAAATATGTAATTGAGAGAATGATAGTCTAGACTATACACAATCAATTATATGCGAACATAAAATTAAAACTCTATGATTGAAATTGACACGTGGAGAGATTTGACAAACCCTAAAATGTACGGTGGATTTGAAATCATTATACATGAATGGGCGTACCCTACCCAATTATCATGTTCCACTCTTCGCGTAACTTCAAAGTACATGATGAAGTTTATTGGGAAAATTTCGATGGTCCACTCTCGACACAAATTCAAACTATATGATGAAGCTTATGAATAAAATATCACTACTATTATTACATGGTTGTCACTTCATGCCAACTATCATTTAGTGTCGGTTCTCTCTACTTACCACACGATTTGTGTTGGATGGTGGAAAATTGGAACATTAATTTGTGTCGGTTCCTCTATCCGAGAAGCAGAATACATGCATGAGATACTTGCCTTTAATGAATTTTGCTCTAAATAACAATATTTTTATAATGGTTTTCATTTTCTTTGATGTTGTGAAATGTGACATTAATGGTGGAGCCAAGTATTTCAAATAAAAGAGAATCAACTTGAAGGATTATTTAGAGCATTGGAGTGACCTTGATCACTCATATCTAATGGTTAGTTTCATGATTCATCAAAATAGACAGAAGGTATGGAGTTGGGTTAATTTCATGAAGCTAGGTTTTAGTGCACGAGAGGAAGACATTAGTATTTTTTAGTGCAAATGGTGGGTGCTATGGATTTTGTCATCTTTTTTATTTCAAAATGTCAAGATGGTATTGTCTGAGTCACGTGCTCACCTTGAGCTTTTGAATCAAAAGATGGGCATATTGAAAGTCAAAATGGACACACTATAGCTAGCAACATAAATCTTGAGTTTTCTTGTGGACAACTTGTTCTCGACAATGGAGGACAATGTAGTAGAGGCTCACAATGATGCCTTCTAGGATTCCTTGCCATAATGGAAAGTGAAGTCAACTTTGCAAAAGGAGATTAGCACCGAGACTATTGGAGGCCAAACCTCTCCTCCTTCTCATCTTGAGCCAAAAGAAAATGAAAATCAAGTCAATCCTATTATGGGGAAATGTGGTGGAACAATTATTTCTTAGTTAATTTTGTTAATTTTGTTATGTTATGCAGATATATATTGATTTTAGGTGTTTTCTGGAGATTGTATGAAGAAAATCGGTTCATAATAGTTGTATGTAGATAGGGTGTTAACTATGTCAATCCTTTTTAGAGATTTGGGACATTTGCGGAATAAATTTTGGTTCGGGATGTACAAGGTTCTGGCCTTCAAACCAGATTATTATAATGCAAATAATATAATTGTTTATGAAAAAAATCAATATTAATTATAAATAAATATATTATAATGTTCATCTTAAGTAAAATAGTAAAATAATTTTATATCAACTTTATATAAAGAGAGCATAGAGAGATAAAATTATTAAACTAAAAAAATATTATGTGTAAAAAAATACATTTGGCATGAAAATTATGTGTGGTTCTTTTGTATTCAACATGGAGTTTAGAAGTAGCATTTAAAAAATAATAATAACAATAAATTATTTCAATGTAAGGGTGAATGCATGACAATGGGTTACACTTTTGGGCCAAATGGGGTGATGAAATTTCAAAATTTTCCTCTTTTATCAAATTGAAGCCATCAAGTTCATATAAACATTGTGAATTTTGATTCGGGCTAAAAAGACAATATGTGGAGAATTATGTCACTGTCCTAGATATAGTTTTTGCAAAAAAAATTAGTTGTAGTATAATCTCTCATATTTTTATTAAATGGAATACTTGTCATGCACATTTTCGCAACATCTTAAAGAGGTATGTGTTGTTCACTGTAGCATACTTAGTCTAAAATGTGTAATTAATATATATATATATATATATATATATATATATAATATATATTATATAATATATATATATATATATATAATATTATATATATATATATATATATATATATATATGAGCACGATCCACACAGAGAGGTCAAAGTTTTGCATATTAAATAATTTATTTTTTATGCAAAATTATGTTTTTTATTATTTTTGGAAGTTGGTGAAGTAATATTTCAATTGCATTTTGTAGACACGTGTTCGTGTAAGATGTTTTTCAACTTTTTAAATAAATTGAAAAACCAAGAGTACCCTTTTGAAAGGACTCGTAAACGAAGATAATGATATTTTTTTAATTTTTTTCGTTGTTTATATTTTATGTTATTGATTTTTTATTAAGCCCCTTTGAAAATTTCCAAAACAATTTCAAACATTATGTTTAAAAGAAATTAGATGAAATATATCATATGAATTTGAAAGTATCAAACCCATATGCCATTGGATAGAGGATTCTTTCACGAACCCAACATAATTAACTCTGTCACTTAAGGACAAATTATACCCTAAATCTGCTAGGGTACAAATTGGGGTTGTAGAGAAATCTGTAGAAGGGGTGCTAAAATTGTGATTTTTAGGACCTTAAGAGCTTGATCAAGTGCTTGAGTTCAAACTTCAAATAGTTTGATCAAATGTTAAAGAAACCCTTGATCGAGTTGTGTACGTGGTTAACGAGTGAATTAATCGATTTATTGAGCTTGATCAAGCCATTAAAAAGTTAACTGCCACCAACCGCGCATCGTGCACCATATAGCTCAATCGAGCCCTAGATCTAAAATAGAGATCCTCACTTAGGTTAGAAATGAGTTCGATCAAGGGTGGGTTTAAACACTCGATCAAGCTATTTTTAAGCCCATAAACAAGTCAATTGAGCGCTTAAAAATTGCTCAATCGTGGACTTGAAAAGGCTTGATCGAGCATCCTTTTTTCACCAAAACACACACTTGCTTTGCCAAAAAGTGTAACCCAACTCCATGCATACACCCCCCAAAATTTGTAGGTGCTTGACATCTTCTTGGTTGGCCACATAGAAAATAGCCTAGAGACTCTCATGTTTGTGCTCTGGCCTGGAGCATATTTGATATGCAAAAAATGATGTTCATTTAAGAATATCATAGCACTAGCTTCATAGATAGGGGGGTCTTCTTGGCTAGCACCATTAAAGAATACCTAAGGGATTGGGTGATCTAAAGGGAGCATTTTTGGAGCATAAAACTTCTTGCTTTTTAGTTCAACTTTGAAAAAATTAACAATTAACTCGATAGACCCCATCACCACTTCAATCGAGATATGTGTATCTTGAAAAAGAGCCATTTTAATTACCCACCATATCGAGTGAATATAGACAGTAAGAAAGTATAGATATGTTGAATTTCAGAATCATTAACCTAGTCTTTAACACAATTAATCAAAAAATCTTTGTTTGAAGTCATCACAGAAAGACATAACATAGACTTAGCCAAACTCTAGACCTGTCCAGTGTATTGATAAGAGACAAATGAATAATAGATAGTTTCTTCATTTGATTTACAAAGGGGACATCAACGTCTAGGATTGATCCGTCCCCTTTTGGTACAATTGTCCCAAGTGAGGAGCTTGTTGGACAAGGCCAACCTTACACTTGATGGGCCCCAACTTGTGCTTCCATAGTTATGATTCCCCCTAGACTTTTTCCTTTTATAAAGTGTCACACCAAAGATCTTTTTGGTGTGTTATATCAAACCTCCATGAATCTTCTTATGCCACAATAAAACTTATCGCACCTCAAAATATTTTCACTTTTGTGATATATTGCACCAAATATTTTTGTGGTGTGATAGGTTGTTCCTTCAAAATGCATGACACTCATCTTGCCTCCCTTTTTCTTCTTCCTTTTTTCTCCTTCCTTCCCTTCTCCCCTCTCTTTCCTTTTATTTCCTTTTATCTCTTCTTCTCCTTTATCTACCACAACCTCAAAATATCCAATTTAGTGATGTATCATGCTAAATATTTTTTTGGCATGATACATCACACCTTCCAAAGTTTTCTTCTCTACGAAAAGACTATTTATTCCCTTATCACACAAATTAAAACTTGTGTTTCATTCATTGTAGCACACAAAGTTTATCATGTGGTGTATCACATGAATTTTATCTTCATGCAATATATAGTACAAAGCTTATCCTCATGCAATGTATAATACAAAGTTTATCCTCATGCAATACATTGCATTGTATGAGGTTTATCTTCATGCAATGTATAGTACAAATTTTATCCTCATGCAATGCACTACATTGTATGAAGTTTATCTTCATGTGATAAGATGAATTCTCTAATAATTATAAGTCCTAAATTTGTGTTCAAGTGTTCTGCATCTTCTTCGTTTGGCATCTCCACCATATCACATGGAGATTTCTTTTGTGTGGTACATGTTGTATGACATGATGATAAAGTTTATCTTCATGCGACACATAAGTTTTTACTGGGGTTTTTCCTTCGGTAATTTTTGAGTTATTTCTAAGTAAACTTAAGTGTTTCCTAGAACAAAACAAGGGAAACATCCCACAAGTTGATCTCCAAAAACTATTCAAGAGTAAAAATCTCTAAGTCTAAGGCTAATAGATTATCAAACTTGTGGAGTAAACTCAAGCCAAAATTGCACTAAGTTCTAGGGTCTCATATTTATAATTTTGCAAGGATACTTTTTTCATAGGAGGATCTCCTCTTTTAGAGTTTCCTTAAAGTCAGTACATAAGAAATACTTCATTATTCCTAGGTTATATAACTAGATTAATGTGAACACATTTTTAAGTGTAGGAAAAAATTGTTTATTAATAGAGAGCTCCTATTAAGCATATTCTTAGGATCATATGCATTGATTAACTTTCCAAATTAGGCCATGGGCATTCCTTACTTATCATTTAGGGCAACTATACTCAAATATAAAAACTTCCTTTATCCACATTATACAAACCAAAGTCTACCAACAACTAAACCCATAACTGATAGGGACCAAACCATAACATACATGTATTGCTATCAAGATGAAAACATAGCCCTTCTCTATTCACTTATTGAATCAATTAAAGAAACTAAATTCTAGTGCTCTATAAAAGTACTCTCCTACTAATTTGAAAGAGTGCTAAGAGAGAGGGCTATTATTACAAATTACCCCTACTTTCTTCTTGATTTGCATCACAAGACTCAAGTTACTAACATCATACCCTTGACATAATTCCTATGTCCATTGATCAAAGATCATACACATCAATTGTTTGATAAGAACAATAACATAATTTTAAGAGCATTTAGACTTTGAAGATAATATATTGTGCAAGACCCAAATCAAGATAATGTTGTAGCTCCTAATGCTCTATCAAAGGCATCAATTTGAATTTACAAAAATGGCATATCCCACTTAAGGCCTCACGTAGGGGTTAATATTTTTTTACATTCTAATAACTAGAAAAAATTGACATTTTTGGATATTAGAGTGAACAAAGGACCTACAATTTACTAAAATTGTTGATAATACTCTATAGTAGCTTGCATGGCCAAGGAAAATCCTAAAAAAAAAAAATTAGGTGTTTCCAATGGATGAATGATGCGTACCTTAGTAGGGTATATTCCAATATCATAAGGAGAAATGTGATGTCATGACCCCTCATTCATGATTGTATAGCAATTTTCATTACTTAAGAATAGGTTCATTTCTTGGAAATGTTTGAGAATATTTTTCAGATTTGGTAATGTTTCTTGAAATACATTTCCATAAACAATGAATTCATCCATGTATATTTCTACTTTATTGCAAACACAGTCTAAGAAAAATGCTCAAAACCACCCTCTAAAAGGAAATAGGTGCATTACATGATGTGAATGTGAGTACCTTCTAGAAAAATGATCCTTAGGTGCAGGTGAATGTAGTTTTATCTTGGTCCACTAGGTTGGTTTTGAATTTTTTTACACTCACTAAACCCATTAGGGAAGGAGAAGTAATTTTTCTTTAACAAGGCATCTAGCACCTAGTCAATGAATGGTGAGGAATGATCCTTTCTAGTGGCCTTCTTAAGTTCTTTGTCATCCACAAAAATTCTTTACCTGTGTCATTTGTTAAAAAAATATAGATACAAATTCACTCTCTTAGATGGGATAAATGAAATTTGCACCTAAAACGCTATGTACTTAATTTTAATTGTATTTAACTGCAAGGATCGTTTGTCTTTTTAGTTTATGGTTGGAAAGGAGTCATCATTGATGTATATTTGAAGTTTTCAGATAAGATGAATTCATTCCATGTCAATATCATCCCAAGAAAATATGGAAGTGTGTTTTATGAGAATGTTTAACAATTGGTGTTCTTTTATAGGGCTTAATTTGTTTCTAAGTTTTAGAAATTTGCTAGGAAAATTTTATACTATTTGACGAATGGTTATTTGTTTTAGCAGTGGATAATTCATGATTGAATGTCTAATGTAATTCAACAATATTTGTTTTCTCTTCATCATTCTCATTATCATTGTATTCTTTAATATGGATAGAACTAGGACATAAATTTTGCATAAAATTTGTAGGGAATGTGTCATTTGTTTCATTTAATGCTAAGGCAATGTCAATGGTGATAATTGAGTGTATTGTATTCTCCAAGATGTCCTCCTCTTCATCTTATCTTACCCACAATGGTACTTCAATGTCAATAACATGATTTAATGGGGAATAGAGAGTGAGCCTCTTTTGTGATTAATCATTTCGAATGGTCGTGTCCCTTGTTCTACACCCTATATATACATCTAATGTGGTTAATCATGGTTTATTAAGTATGAGGGAATATCCATTGAGTTTTCCCTTGGCCTATAGAACTATAAATTCTATTTGATATTCCCATGAACAAATTGAAACTTTGACATCTTTTAACACTCCCTCTAGGATAATAGTAGACTCATATATGAGCTAAAGGATAATGGATGTGTGTCAAAATAATTATCTAAAGTTTAACTTGAGAGCATTTTTTCCTCGGTCATTACATTGATTATTTACCTTAAATTTATCAAGGTGTTCTAAATTAAACTACATGATTTCATGTATCAAAGTATTTGGGAGTGAAGATTCTTTCCAACATGATGTCAATAGGTTTCCCTACAAAATTGATTGAATGTGTATCTCTTGTCTTCCTCTTAGATCTCTTTATACACAATTTTGTTGTAAATGGGGGACATCTTTAATATCTTGACGAAGAGAGATTTTTACACAAGGATTTTTTAATTCCCTTAGAAGTTCACTTCCACAATCAATACAATTTCTTTCATTCTAACTTTTTGGGATAAGGTGGGAGAGGACGGGCATTTTTTCTCTTGGATTTATTTCCCTTTAGGGGGTATGTCTTGTATAGGTTCAATAATGAGTGGAGGGAAAAAAGCGGCCACCACTTTTCTTAAGTGAATATATAACTCAATTAACTCCAATGAAATTAGCAAGTAAGCTAGATAGTTTTTCAACTTAAATTTATTATGGACAGGGAAAATTTCAAAAATCTATACTTATCTTAAGTTGTAGAAAAGTTGATGAATCTTACAAATTAATAAAATTCCAACCATACTTTGTTTGGTGATATTTTTTTTTGAAGTATTCCAATCTATATTGATTTTATATAGTTTCTATACAATTTTGGTGGTTTTTAGAGTAAACTTTTTAATCTTATGGAATTTGGACAATAATCATTTTAAGAAAAGAATGGAAATTGATGAGTTTTATTTCCTCTAATTATAGATTGGTTGGACCTATCTCTTGTTAGGATTCAATATAGGAATTCGTAGCAATTTAAGAGCATGTTGCACAATGTTTTATGTAGGAATTGTAGGTGGCAACATAAAAAACTTGTTCATATCATCTTTAAGATCTCCAAGATCGTGGAGAATTATGCCATTGGCCTTGAGACTATTGTGTAGATTAAAATGAAAAAGTTGAGGTTAATAAGGATAATGTCACTATTATGGCAACTGATTTTGTAGTTGCCAATTTGGCTAATTAAGACTATGAAGTTGAAGGAGTATACATCTAATTATTATAACTAGAATTGAACCACTAAGGATGTAAATAACTCGTACTATGTTAAAACTTAAAAGATATAAGAGAGAATACACCATAAAAATTAGAAGATAAACCTTTAAATGCTAAAAATAACCAAACATTCACCATAAGCAACATAAGAATATAGAGAGAATAACCCTTAAGGTAGGTTCACACCATTAAATACTCATTATGGCAATGATCACTACACAAGCCATGCTTGTTACAAGAAAATACAATTCAACATATATCCAATACAATGATACTCATGTGTATTTATATGTTGTCATGAGTATTCCTAGAGATATATGCCAAATACCCTTATTATTATTTTATTTTATTTTAATCACATAGTGAGGCTTATTCCTTTATTACGGCCACATTACACTTATTATCACCTTGAGTGCCTCCATAGGTATTCAATATGATCATCCCTAGATACATTACTCATACCTTATTGGAATTGTCTTGGTCATCCTTTCTTGTTTGATTGATAAAACAAAACTACTCCATATTCTCCTTTACGTCTTGGTAAATAACCTTTAAATCAAGTAAGGATGAAAATTCATTTGTTTGATGATTATCTTCACATATTCCACACACCTTTGTTGTATTTTATGAACATTTATTTTTGATATGTTTCCTTGTGTATTTAGGGCAAAAAAATACCTAAAGTTCTTTCAACCTCTTCATGTTTCTTTTTGATCTTCATAGTATCTAAATGAATAACTAATAATGTAGCATATCAGCGTTCATCGGGGTATTTTTTAAGGATTTAATATTTTACCTATATATAGTATTGTAGGTGACTATTCTGGTTTAAAAATGGATACGTATAAAATGTAGGTGAATATTCAATAAAGAATATGTAATTTACTATTAAAATTGGTAAATCTTTGACAAATATCATCAATTTAATCTATATATATATATATATGTAAACAATAGGCGATTGTTTAACCAAATTGGCGAATATTTCTTTATGAAAATGTCCAAAAAAATAACCCATTTGCGAAATTTCGCTCCTAAAAAGTCCTAATTTGAGATAGATTTTGCGAGACTTGTTGCTACTTTTATTAAGTGTGAGACAACATTTATGCAATCTCTATTCTTTTTGCATAGGCTTGTAAAATGATTTTTCGAAATGACCTAAATAAAAGAAACAAGTAATATATCATACATTATCATTTATTTCTTATATCTTTTTGCATCTAGAATTTAACTCGCATTTAACATTTTAAATTTTATTTAAATGTTAAGATTTATATATTTAAATTTTATAATCATTAATCTTTACAAATAATATATTTAGAACTTATTGTATTTTTATATACTTGTTATTTTTTCTTTTTGTAACTAGAAGAATCAACCACTGGGTTGATCTTGTACTCACGATGTCAATTTTGACCACTAACACTATAACTCTTAGGTGCATATGTACACCCCTTCCATAGACATAAGTAAATCTGAGAGATTTGAACCTTAAACCTCTTTGTACATAACACTTCATTTTGGCAACCATCACCAATTAAATTGCCCCCTAAAAACTTTATATAGTTGTTATTTAAATTTAAAAAAATAAAATAATTAATTAAAAATAAAATAAATTTTCCAAAAAATAAATATAAAAAATAACGACAAATTTATTGTAAAATTTCATTACAATAACAGAAAAAATAACTTAAAAATAAGCTACATGGATTAATTGGAAATATTTCTTTAGGGTAAAAAAATAACTCATAATTGGTATAGATTACATTTTAAACTTTTATTAATGTTAAAATTTATATAGATTTGAAAATGTATTATAATTTTTATCAAATTAAAAATAAAATCATAACTTATTAATAAAATTCAAAAATATCATAAAAAAGAATACTAAATTTAAACTCATAAATGACACTCAATTAAAAAAAAAATGCCCTTACATAGTTGATATATATTAATCTAGAATGTCACATAATGAATAATTAATATAATAGGATACCAAATGTGAACTAAACCATATTTTATATGTTTTATTATTTTATTTAAAATAAATATAATATTTTATTATTGATATAAGATTTTAGTTATGGTTTGTTTTTATTTGGTTAAAAGATTGTCTTTCTCCAACATAAGGAAATAGGTTGACGGCTCAAGACCCAGAGGTATCTGGCTGAAGCGAAAGCATGTCCTTTTACCGCCCACCGGTTATTCCAGTTGGTGTGGTTTTCCTTAAATAAGAGTAATGAGTCGGCCTACATTCTCGGTTAGCAACTAGAAATGACTATCCTCACTGCTGATTTGACAACCAAATTATGATAAATTTTCCCACTTGTAAAAAGATATAAGATTCTATTCATACAAAATTCATGAAATCTGAAATACAAAGTTAGTGTAATTGTATTAGAAATGCAAATTACTGATTCAACAAAATGGTTCAATAAATACATTACAATTTGTTGAATCATTGCAATACAAACATACATTACGATTTCTTGAATCATTGCAAAAATCATTTTATGCAACTTGATTTACGAATTAAATAAATATTCTATTAGATCCAGTTATCTTAATAAATAGAGCACTTGGCAAACATGGGTGTTACAGGTTATGGCATAAACCAGATCTCTTGTTACAAACACATAGGCAACAAACCCAGTTTAGCTTCACATATTTGATCAGTCCAGCCATCATGGGGTAGCAATTACAGGAATGCAGATCCACGTATTCCATTTCTTGGATGGATGTCACCAAACTGCAACAAAAGCAACTGTTTCACAAACTGCAAGTCAATCTCAGGTTTCATCAAATCCTAGTTGCGGTTATGGCCCTATGAGAACCCTTTCCCAAAAAGCGCAGAGATGGCAACAAACACAGAGAATTAGAGAGTCGTTTCAGTGTTCCAGGCATCGAATCACAATCATCACAGTTGGTTTCAATGTTCCAGGCATCTGATGATAATTGTGATCTCTTCCTCTGTCCAGAATACAATGCAGTGGCATGGATGTCAGAGGTGGGTGTGGCTGATTTTTAATGAAGGCATTGCAGGAGGACGAAGTCCACATCATGGGCATTGGAGATACACTTCATGGATTTCCTCACAGAAGAGTTGGACATCGTTGATGACAGCATCACAATAGAGGCAAATCTCACATCCTTATTTGCTGAACCACAAAACCCAGTTATGTCTTCTAGATTAGGAACTCTTACGAAGGCCAGAAAATCTCTGGCGCCAATCTCCAAAACAATCCTCCTCCTTAATATAATTGCCATAAAAATCGATAGAATGCCCTTGCAAATATCGGAATCTGTTACCGCTTCAGTTAGCTCTCAGGCTGTGCAAAAATTATATTGAACAGCCAACAGAAGTCCAACTTTACTATCAGAAATTTCATCATGTATTGAACTCCCTGCCAATCATTGAGTGTACCCATTTCTAACTATAAAAGTATTTCTTGCTTCACTGTGTGGATTTCCCAGTCCTCTGGAAACTAACAGTCCACTCAAGGCTGCAAACTCTCAGAGCAAAGTTTCAGTTAACCTATCGTTTTCAGTGTCACAGTTTTTAGGTTGGGTTCTTCATTCCTCTACCCACATGCTGGACATCTTGTGGAGAGGCCCACACCTGCCTCCGCTGCTTTGAATAAATGCCCGGAAAGTCGGTAGATAAAGAAAGTGGAATTCATCTTTCGATAGGAATATTAACTTTGTATTGCACTTGTTCCCACCTGAACTTTGTATTGCACTTGTTCTCACCATTCAACCTGTTGTGGACCGTCCGTCCGATATAGTGTGAATTTTATATTTATGGAGAAGTTCAGTAAGTGTATATGGGGAAAAGAGTTGGGTAGATTGAAGAAATACTATGTTCAAGAATTCAACCTCACTTGTAATCTACAGGGAAAAGAGCACATTGGAACCAGCATTATATAGAAAGCAAAGATTCTTATTGCTCAGTTAAGAACTAACTCAAATAAAGAAGAAGGCACCTAAAGAAGCTTGGGAAGAACAGGTGTGTGAAATGGGACGGTGGAAGAGACCTAAAAACACTTGGGAAGCACAAGTGTGTACTTTTCCCACTTTTGGGACAGTGGAATGGGAAAACCATCTCATTTTGGAATGTAATGCTTTCAAAGACATCAAGGACAGTTATGACAGTATGTTAGCAGCAATTCCCTGGCATTCTCTTTTTGGTGAGGGCACCCTTAAAAAGTTGAGTCAGCCCATCACCAGCTTGAGTAAGAAAAAAATGGAAATAATGCTGTCAAAAACATCAAGGACAGTTATGACAGTATGTTAGCAGCAATTCCCTGACATTCTCTTTTTGGTGAGGGCACCCTTAAAAAGTTGCGTCAGCCCATCACCAACTTGAATAAAAAAAAATGGAAAAACAAAAGACAAAAAACAAGGAAATTAATAACCTTACAGACTATTTTTAATTTAATAAACCTTAAAATATAATTAATTCATTCATACAAATAGATACATCTTTCCTTTTTTACCTGCTTCGACAGTCACGGTAATAACCAATTCAATCAACAAATTATATCCTAAATTTCCCCCCCTACCTTTATTGAGAGCTGTTTAAGCCATAACGTCTAAGGTTATTGTTTGATTTTTTTTAAAATATTAATTTTTTTTACTCTTTTAATTTGGTTTATTGAGAGCTGTTTAAGCCATAACGTTATCCCGAGACATTTATTATTTGAATTTTTTTAAAGTTTTTTTTTTGAATATTAGTGTATAATTCTTACTTTAAAATATTACTTATAATTTTTTTTTTAACTTTTATAATTGGGTGTATTCAATTTCTTAGTGATTAAAATTAATTTAATATGATATTATTTTTTTATTGTTAAAATCATATAGTTTTTTTTCATTTTTATGTGAGAATTGATAACAGATAGGGAAAAGTAGTTTATGATTTCTTTAAGCTTTTAAAGAATGAGATTTCAGCTTTGATGAAGCCTTGTTATGGTTTGGGGTTACTTACATGGTGAAAGATATGAGTTTTTTTTAATCTAACTCTTGGGTTATTAGATCAAGATGGATGACCTTTCTCCTTACTCTAGATCTAGGGGCAGATAGGACTTGTCTGAAGATCTATGATCCTTAAGATTTGATAGAATGGAATTTTGAGAATACTTTTTCAATAGTTCATGGCTCCATAGTGGAATGGAGGTGTTTGGAGGAGACTTGATTATTTCCCAAGGTGTATTTGAGATTTGGGGTCTAGTTTCCCAAGTGGATAGGCTTTCTAAATTCTTCATAAAAACAATACAGTCGGTAGGGCTCCTCTACATAGGGCCAATGGAACTTACCCCAACATGGACAATCAAAAGGACTATTGAAGCAAGAATAGCTAAACTGCTAGACCATTGTATATTGTCAAAGGATTTCCTAGAGAAGACACTGTTGATTTTTTTAATGATCTTCTAAACTGACAATTACTTCTTATGATTTCTCAGGTTAATCTTTTATTGCATTCACATTCATCATAATGAAATTACACAAAAAAATATTAACAATAGAAACAAAATGCTTGTAGGATCATGACAAGATAGCACAAGAATTTTACTTTGGGAAAACCCACATGGGAAAAACCCAACAACCTTTTCCTTAGAGAAATTATTCGAGTCAATCGAGATACATCTAATTCTTCAAGTCAAACATGAAGTCAAACGAACTAGTGACATAGCCCTAGCCACACTCGGTCAAACTTCCTTCTAGACAAGTTAATATGTTGCCCAAACAATTCAACCTTCTTAACCTACCTTAGAATTCAGTTTGTTTCCTTCCACAGAGATTTGGTCTTGCTGCCATCTCAGAAAATCGTAGCTAGAAATCCATCTTGCTTCCGTCTTGCTACCATCTCATAATTTCGTTCTTATTTAGATCAAAATAGTGCCTTAGATTGTCTAAATTCTTCCTCAGAAGTGATTGAATTGGATGCCCAAAAGTCCAGGACGAATTGCCTTTATATAGTGAACCAAGGTGACCCACAAGTGGTGTGACTGTTGGGCTTGGGTCAACTTAAGCAGATTGGAGCCAACCTTATATTTGGAGGGAAAAATTCATAATTCAAATTCAAATTTTCTTCTTTTCGAAACCGACATGAAGAACATGTCTTTCATTAATCATTACATGTATTTTAAGGGCTAAAATATAACCTATGAATACCAACCATAGCTACAAAATCCAACCCTCCCTCTTAGCTAGGGAGGTATTTGTAATGACTATCTAGATGTTCTCTTGTTGACAAATTTTTGTAAGAAAAAGGTTACAACAATTCATGATCCGGATCTTGGGGGGAAGCCCTCAAGATCTAAAGGATTGAAATGGATTTTGGGGGAGAGGCCCCCAAGATTTGAAAAATTGAAATGCCAGAAGAAAAAGAGGAGAATGTCCAATAAACAAAACCACAAATATTTTTTTTATTAAAATGAAGAATAACCGTAAAAGCTACATTGTGGCAGACAAACTGTCCTTTTAAAAAATTCGAATTGTTATTTATAGTATTTTTCAGTTACAATACCACGGGTCAATTCCATGGGTGAATGAATACCATGGGTCGATGCCACAATACCATGGGAAAATACCATGGGTGAATGAATACCATGGGTCGATGTCACTTACAATACCATGGGTGGATAAATACCATGGGTGGATGCCACTTACAATACCATGGGTAAATTCCATGGGTGGATGAATACCATGGGTTGATGCCATTTTCCATTTGGATCATTCATCCCTACTTAAGAAGCAATGGTACCCATTGCGTGAAGTTCCCTCCTGTGAAACCTTTGTTGAATATGAAGAGCCACTTAAGAGAAGAGTTTTATGTGGTTAACCCATAACCATGATGAACGAAGGTCCGAGGATAGAGATACCCTTTAATTCTTGTGACCAACTGTGATAATGATAGTGTCTGGCCTAGAAAATGAACTTCGATGAAGTGTGGGTTTGTGGATGACCCATAACCATGATGAACGAAGGTCCGAGGATAGAGATACCCTTTAATTCTTGTGACCAACTGTGATAATGATAGTGTCTGGCCTAGAAAATGAACTTCGATGAAGTGTGGGTTTGTGGATGACCCATAACCATGATGAACGAAGATTTGAGGATAGAGATACCCTGTAAT